>JAOSBN010040977.1:0-15394 GCA_027563595.1 Erythroxylum suave
AGGTCGGTATGTTGTGAGTTATGGGTCTTCTATGCTTATGTGTGCTTGTGTGTTTCCGAATGTTGGGCCTCGGAGACAGGGTCCAACAAGGACACATCATAAACCCTGATGCGACGCATCACTGTATACAACATAACCTCCAGAACCTGATGAGATAGCTAACATAGGTGCTGAAGTTAATCGATGCTTTAGCTCTTTAAAACTCCTCTGACAATTATCACTCCATCTGAAAGCCACATTCTTTCTCAGAAGTTTTATCAAAAGGGTAGAAATCAGTGAAAACCCCTCGACAAACCTTCTATAATACCCAGCTAATCTAAGGAAACTTCAAATCTCAAACACATTCTTCGAAGCCTCCCACTTCATTACAGCTTCTATTTTCTTTTGGTCCACCTGAATGCCCTATGCAGACACGATGTGAACCAAAAATACTACTTGATCAAGCCAAAATTTTCACTTGCCGAACTTGGCATATAACTGTTTCTCCCTCATTGTCTGAAGAACCATTCTCACATGTGCCATATGATCTTCTCTACACTTCGAGTACACAAAAATTTCATCAATAAAGACAATTACAAATTGATCTAAATAAGGTTGAAATGCCTTATTCATCAATGCCATAAAAGCTGTCGGAGCATTAGTCAATCCAAATGGCATTACCAAAAACTTGAAGTGCCCATATCTGGTTCTAAATGCACTTTTAGGAACATCCACCTCAGCTATCCTCAGGTGGTAATATCCCAATCTCAAATCTAACTTTGTGAACACCTGAGCTCCCTGTAACTGGTCAATCAATTCATCAATCCTCAACAGTGGATATTTATTTTTAACCGTTATCCAATTCAACTGCCGGTAATCAATACACAATCTCAGGGTGCCATCCTTCTTCTTTAAAAACAATACCGAAGCTCCCCAAGATGACACACTAGGCCCGATGAAACCCTTATCTAACAATTCCTGCAACTGGATTTTCAGTTCCTTCAGTTCGACAGGCGCCATCCTATATGGAGGAATTGATATAGGAGCGGTACCTAGGACAATATCAATAGTGAACTCCGTCTCCCTATCTGGGGGTAATCTCGGTAGTTCAGTCAGAAACACATCCAGAAATTCCCTAACAACTGAAATGTCTTGAATGGTTTGTTCATTCTAAGTATCCACTACTTGGGTCAGATAAGCCTCACATCCACCTCAGATCAATCTCAAAACACTAAGAAATGAAATTAGTCAGGCTGGCATTGCCTGACTAACTCCTCGAAACACCACTCTTGGCTGATTAGTGGATTCAAGCACTACTTCCTTAGTATAACAATTCATCACTACCCTATGAGTAGTGAGCTAGTCTATGCCTAAGATGAGGTCTATATCTCTCAATTGCAATAAAATCAAATCAACTTCTAATTATACTTGATCAATCCGACCTATACACCTTTTACATACCTCACCAATAATTGTTGTGCTAGCCACGAGAGTACTCACTACTAATCCACATTTCAGTGTCTCATGCTCACAATGCAATCTAGATGCCAGATAGGGTGTGATGAATCAATATGTAGATCCTAGATCTACCAATGCATATGCTTCAAAATGAAAAAAGTTAAACACACCTATTACCACATCTGGAGAGTTCTACGCCTCCTGTCTAGCAATGGCGTAAACCCTGGCCTGAGATTGCGACTGGTTGCTCCGCACCTCAATCCTGACACTGGGCCCTGTTGACTGAGTCCTACCTCTACCTTTGCCTCTCTGTGCAAGTCTGCTAGCTCTATTCTGCTGAACTGTAGTCTCAGTCATAGTTTCTCTTCTAGCTCTAGACTATGTTTCCAACATCTTAAGGCAATCTTTGATCTATGCTTATATGAGCGACATTGAAAACATGTTCCTGATATCTGTCAACACTCACCATCGTGCTTTTTACCACAGTGCTCACATTCAGGCAATTGGTATGACTGACTGGCAGGCATCTGTCCTCTGTCTCCCCCAGACTAAACAAATCTACCTCTTCCTCGAGATTCAGATTGTCTCAATCTAGACTGGAATCGAGAGGATCTATTCTGATGCTTTCTGAAGCTTCTGCTAGAATTAGCGTAAGACTCGTCCTGCCTCTTACCTTTAACCTCCTATTTGTTTTCTGCTTGACCATCTTTCAACAATTGTTCAATTCTGATCGAGGCTGCTCGGAGTTCTATAAAACTGTTCAAGTTAGAAATGTTTAGTCTTGTTCTGATCTCCATGTTCAAACCATCCTCAAATCGTCTACATTTTTCTTCTTCAGCTGGGATCAACACAATTGCATATCTCATTAGCTCATTGAATTTTATCTCATACTCTGCCACTGTGAATCTGCCTTGCTTCAAGTCTAAAATTTCTTTCATTTTTCGATTCATGTAAATCTTCGACATGTAATTCTCTCAGAACAGTCTCAGGAAATCCTCCTAGGTCAAACTACAAGGTCTGGTGGTACTACCCGGAACGGTTTTCCACCACTGATATGCGGCACCTTGCAGGAGTGAGATGGCATAGTCGAATTTCTCATCTACCTCACAATCCATCTGGTCGAACACTCTTTCAATTCGCTCAAGCCACCCTTTCGCTTCAGCCGGGTCTGTACTTCCGTAGAAGTCTACAGCTCTCTGCTTTCTCAACTTATCATATCTTCCTTCTCACCTCACGGGAATTCTCGAAGGCATCTAAGCGAACTCAGGTATAGGAGACTCTAAATTGACTCCTACGGACTCCATGTTAGTTGACTCTTCAATGTGATCTCCTATGAAAGGTGACCTATAACAAATAAGAGTTGTGATCACTAGTGATCAGAATATCTCACTAATTATCATATCTCAACTTGTACTTGTCCCTAAAGATGCCAAACCATGCTCTGATACCAAAAATGCAACATCCCATTATTGTAGAATACATACCCAAACTTTTAGGGACCTAACCTATGATAATGGTATGTTAGAGCAAAATAATTCCAACTTACACATGGCATCAACTAACATCATTTAAAAATCAGCAAATTTTAAAAACCATTCATTGCATTAATCCACCAAAAGTTACATTGTTTTCATTAGACAAATATTTACATAACCTCATAGAGGTTCTAACAAAAACAAAAAATACAAGACACGTCACTCCTGGAACCAGCTGATAGACCTTTGAGCCATAACAAAATCCAAAAGGGGTCCTTTAGTCTTGTCTAAAGAACTAGGTCTCCTGTCTTGTACCTGAAAACCACATTACAATTTTTATGAGTTATGCAATCTCAATGAGTGAACCATCATTGATGATTTCACCATATCGCATACACATAATACATATTTTACAGACTCTCATTCAGATCATATACACATTCCAGATGTTCACACAATATGGTATATCATAGGATCACAAAGTTCACTTTGCTAAGCATAGCAAATAAATCACATCAATTTATCACTCATTCAACTTTGCAAATCATTCAATAAATTTCAGTCTTATAATTTTATATGCATGAGACTCACATTCGTTGTTATTATTGTGATTGAGTGCTTCTCACATAGTTATACAAATATTGGCCCATAGGGCTTAATCAGAACAGAATCACAGAGCATAGCTTTACGCGCAAAACATATATCCTGATGCAAAGCTCTATCACAATGCCTTTATCTGAGCGTGCATTTTATGAAATGCAACTAATTCTAAATATCTCATAAACCACAATCTTATACAAATGCTCAGACAAAACTTCACAATCATCGGACCTAGGTCTCGCATTCAACTTTCGTAGAGAATCAAATGTCAAATTCATATCAAATCAAAACACTCCCAATACATGCCCAACTATTAAACTCCTCGGACCTCAGGTCCAGAATCCAGAAACAACTCACAAACAGTTCAATAATATTGGAAGGTTAACAGTTCAAATCAAATTAAATTCAAATCAAATCAATCCTAGGAAATCATCTAGGTTCACTCACTGTATGCTCAAATAAGCTATTTCCTGGATGGTACGACAATGTCCGACTTGCGTCTAATGTGCTCCTCTAAAACATACACAACACATTCACAATATCACATTTTTGCACAAACGTACAAGTGTTCTTTTATGCACATCAATGCATAGAAAGTATGCACAATGCATGTTCAATGACAAATCTAGGTATCTTATGGTAATTATTATCATCAAATCAATCAGATATCAAACCCCTCATTAATAACAATTGGTACTTACAATTTGGACAAAAATAAAGCAATGTGAAATCCATTACATAACTTAATTGACCACTTCAGATTTTCTACCCACATGATTTCAGGTATTTACATAATTAATCTGATAGGGTAAGTGACAAAATTAGGCAACACTTCCTTCTAGAAAGTTTTTCTATAGTGTCTTAAGTTTCTAATGACTCCAAGATCATCCAATTCGATTTAGTATTCAATGAGTTATGCACAAACTATGCACATTTAAACTTTTGTCCAGTACCTGATCATACCCTCTAATTGTACAACTCATATATTTCAGCTTAGATATCCACAATTTACAAAGTTTATACCAATTTAAAGCTAAGAGAATAAGATACAACTTTGGTCAAGACAACTCAGCCTAATTCGGTCCACATCAATACAGTTTCGTCAATAATCACAGGACATGAATTCTGTCCTTGGTAGTGCTATAGCCTAAGCTAAAACTCAGTTTCATGCCAATTTTGAAAATTATAGAGACAGAATTAAAATTCGACTTCTTCAAACAAGTTGTATAAATATGTCTCTAGTTTAATATGAATCAAAAATCAACTCATTAAGAAATCTAAAGCTCAAGTTATAATTAGAAAACCGAAGCATGATCATGAAAATTTTCCACTTCATATCAATCCAGCAGATTTCCACGCTTTCATCCTATCAATCACTTTCAACTCAATTTAGATAACTCTAAATTTTTATAGACAGAAATAAAAATGTCTTAAGAATCCATTGGTCCTAGTTTCAAGTCATTTGGAGTTTGGAAGAAAATGTTATAGTAAAAAAACTCAAGGCTATTCAATGAAATACTTTGTTCATAAACTTATACAAGCAACTACCAACCTTTTATTGTAGAATCATGTTTTTGCACGTAATTCTCCACACTTTTGCAGCAACACTCCTCCATCTTCTTCCTCTCTTCTACTTAATTTCTCATGTTTATTCTCACGTCAATTAACCCAAATAAAATTCACAACAATTCTTCTAACCCATTTTCAGCTCATTAAAACCCACACAATTCAAAAACCAAGATTCCCCGTTAATCATTGAACTTCGATTCTCAACAAACCCATGCATGTACAGTGAAAAACAGAGTATGATCAACCTGTTTCCTGAATGTGTTCTCTTTTCTTAAACATAGTTCCAGTGATTCTTCTAGCTCCAAAACTCACTTCATCACTATCTTAAAACCCATTGTTCCTCAAACATGTAAAAACAACATATCCATATTCTTTCATTTAATTCTTTCATCACCACCGAAAATACATTTTTTAACCACATATGCGTATATTTCTTTACACAGCATAACATCATTAAATCACTTACTTGATTTAACTCTTCCAGCAATGAGAATGAAATCAATAACACAAAGAAAATCACAATTAGCTTTTCGATGATGAAGAACAGGGAAGAAAGCTGTGAAGTTGAGTGTCTCAGTACAAAACAGAAGTTATAGTCAACTCTTCCTAACCAAAACACAATAGCACGTGTATTCTTGCATGTCTCACATGTATCACCTAAACAATCAGCCATTTGTCACCACATATGTAAGCCACATGTCTTATATATCATTGCGACGTGTCACTCTATCATTGATCCATAAATCAATATTTTTATCAAATTTCACCAAAAATTCCAAAATAATAATAACACTCTCTAATAAATTTTCAGCTTAAAATAATTCACCAAAAATTTCAAAATACCATAAATGTGCAAAATTTGCCAAATCACATTTAATACACTCCAATTTAATCCATAATTTCCATTTATAAACCAATTTACCTAGAATTGTCAATGTATGCATGTACAATCATATGAATGTGCAAAATAAATGTGTATGTCACAATTAACTTATGCATTATATGCATTTTCCTAATTTCACAAAAATTCCTCATAAATTACTATTCTAGCCTTAATATGGGTAACGGGATATTATACACATGATTTCTTTAATTTTCAACTGACCCATTTTATATTTTTTTAGTTGAATCCCTTTAACTTAAATGTAGAATTTCCTTGTGTTATAGGACCTTAGTCCCTTTCTAACTAGAATTAGGGAACAGGCAGACTAAGCCATTAGGTGAAAGACGTTTTAGTTAACTAAATGATTCTTAGTAGCTTTATGGTACCAATCACGAGGATGAACAAGAAAGAAAGGATAGGTTACAATTTAACCAAGTCAATTTTGATTGTTCTTCTAGCTTGGACAAGTCTAGAGTCAATCATAAGGAGCACCATAGTTTCATTTACTCATATTTCTCCCATTTATAAGATTAGCATAAGAGTGGCACTCAACACTGGTATGAATCTAATGTCAGTTATCTTTAATTTGTTATCCTCCAAAAACGAGAAAGACTAATGTTGATTTACTTCTATTCCAGTTTTAGTTATATTATGTAACTGTACTCCTTAGCTTTCTCACTTAAATCCACATTATAATTTGATTTTAGTCTCTTAAAATAACAAAAATTTACTCGTCTCACAAAGATCCACCATTAGATCATTAATAGCTTCTTTGGCCTTCTTTGATTTACTCTTTTTCAATATTCCTCTAATGTTTTTCGGTGGATGTCTAGCTAATTTTTGCACTTGGATAAGATATGCTTGATTCCCGTTATATCACATATATAAATTTTATTTAAAAAATGAATGTGGGGATAAGAGAGAATAGATGCAATAGGTTTCTCAATTTGAAAGGGAGATGCAGTTGAGAATATTTTATATTGTGAAAATGTATTTTAATGGAAAATTCAAAGTCATTTAGAGAGAGGATCCCAATAATGATAACTCATGTATTTAATAATATATCTTAGAATACAGTGGAGTCATTTCTTTGACTGTAATTTAGTGTACTTATATGGTTAAAGAAGAATAAGGCATACACTTTTCAAATACTTTAAGCATATGACATTTTGAGGAATGACTATAAAAAAGCTCATAAAGAGAAATATTGCAAAGACCACATAATGAGTGTGATTCATTATGTAGAAAATATTAAGTGTAACTTCTACTTATAACATTTTAAAACAAGATATAAAAACTTCTTTTATATTTAAAAGGTGTTAGTGTTTTTATTTTGTATGCCTATTTTATGCAACATTTTAAAACAAGATCCTTAAACTATTGTTTTATTATGGGATATAAATTGGTTGAAAGTAATTTCTTTGTATTCCATAGCCTTTTCAATGCGAAATGTATCGATTCTATAAGAAATTGAATAGCAATTATATTTTGTCCTTATAAATATATAAGAGACAACTCAAAACTGCTTCATTTGAGATAAATTCATGTAAATCTAAAATAATCATAAGAGATTAATAAATAACATAAATCACTTATGAATGTATAAGGAGAAGGATCTCAAATATTATAATGAATAAAGTTAGAGGTAGTAAAGGAAATATATATTTAATATTAAAAAGGGAAATAGAAGTGCCTATTAAAAAAGTAAAGCATGTTGTTTTTAAAAATTTTCAATTAAAGCAATAAAAGGTATTTTTTAAATATGAATAAAAAACCTATAAATTAATGTTTTTAATCTAAAAATGGAAAAATGGATCAAATGAGTATGCCAAATATGAGAAGTAATAAATGCAGAAATAATGTTGGAAGAAAGGTAAAGACCAACTTTTGCCTGGTTCCAAAGGTCTCCTAGTTATCTGAATCTTACTCAAAATAAGCATGAATAAAAAAATATACATTAATATTGAGTTCATATAGTCTTAGAATATATTAAATATTTAAGGAAACTTTGAAACATGAAAAACATTAGAAATAAATAAATTTGGTTTGTGGATTGTTCTTATGCTGTGACCAATGTTAGTTTAGTTATTTTTAGTATGAAAATTTTGTTGTAATAACTAGTTGTCTTTACATATGAAGATCGAGGAATAAAAAATCTTATGGTTGTAACAATTATAATCAAAGAAAAGTTACCTAATATGATGGTAGGACTTATAAAGTGAAGTTACTAAAACCTTGTTATAATTATTAGAGAAAATCATGAATGACTCTTATAGAAAACTTAGGTGAAGTGTTGTTAAAAGTCTCCCTAATAATAGAAGCAGTAGAGGTAGATGAAGGTTGAGATTTAATATTTTTCTTATATTATAATCATCAACAATCAAAGAAAACATGACCATAAATTTTATAGTAATTGTAATAATTATTTTAAGATGATGAATATGAAGTTTATGAAGATATAAATAATTCTTGAACACTAAATGATGTAGTTTAAAAAAATACTTAAGTAGTAAGAACCACATAAGTCTAAGATGTTGCTTGTTTAGCAAGAATATACTTAAAAAATAGACTAAAAAATTATGCTCAAGCTTAGAAATCAATCTGATGATTATAAAGTTAATTTTAGGTTGACGACTTTGAGAAAGAAAGGAACTTCAAATAAACCCTAACCCATCACTAATGGTAACTTAAAGATTCCAAACATTTTTTTTTCAATCTAAAAGATTAGCGTATGCCTTAGTAGCTTTAGCATTAGGACATATTAGACTATAAATAGCTAATCACTTTATAAAGTTTGTAGTTCAGTAGTTTGTAACGAACCTAGTTATTATTGTATGTGATAAAATTGTCAATAAAATTAAGAATGTCATTAGAGAATGAATACAAAATTTCTATAAAAATCACAAATCTCTTTTTTAGTAACTGACAAAATTTTTTATTTGATGACATTAGAAAAGAGTTGCAAATCTAAGTCAAAATGTGATGGTTAGTACCATCTCATTTTTCTTATCAATTTTTCAACTTTTCTTTGTCTTCATCATCTTTCTAGATGGTTGTTAGAATCTCACCAATCTTGATGCACTATAAGATTCTAGATGAAGAAACTAAACATCTCCTAAACCAATAATTCATAATTTGATCTATTAAATATAACATTAATTGGCTTAGAAATATGTTTAGTAGGATATATGATGTAAAAGAGATTAAAGTTTAATTATAGTGGACTCTTTTTTGGTTTGAACTTTTCTATGAGAATGACTACATAGCCAGCATTTTGTGGCCTTTAGTTTTTACCACTACCAAATTGAGTAATCAAAGGAAAATATGGTAATATTACTATAATTAGGCACAAAGCTTATAGAAGAAACTTTTGTTCTTTCAGATTATCATCTTTTTTTCTATGTTCTCACTTACCTTTTCCTTTTTATGCTTCCCTTTCAAGTTAAAAAATCGACACTTATCAGCATAACTAACAAAATACCTTTTATTCTCTTTTTTTCTCTCATTATCATCTTCTCCTCTTGCTTGGTTCTCATTGCGTATCCCTTACCTAACTAGTTAAACCCCACAATGAGTTAATATTTCTTCACATCCTTGAACTAATGGTTCCCATCAACACTTTGAAAAAATTGGTCCATCTTATGTTTAACTACAAGTCCATTCCTTACTTGAATTTTGTTTTTCAAGCATATTTATAATATTAGATGAGAATGTGTAACTAGTGATTGTTAGGTTGATTAGATCAAATCATTATCAATTATAAATATTTGGAAATGAAATAAAGTAGAAGATGATGAGTGTAATTTATAAGAGATGTTGGTAAAGACGAGAAATTTTAAAATCTAATTTCTTTTATCTTATTTATCTTTTTTCAACTTTATTTTTTCATTTTTCCTAGCCATTTTAATTGCTAAAACATTACCAATTTCAACATGGATATGGAGGTTTTGATGATAAGCTAGTTAAAGCGTATCATATTAATGTTTTGTTATTATCTCAAACTTTATCTAATTACGAACAAGATTGATTTCTTTTAGCTATGTTTTCTTTTTTCTATTCGTGAAATAATGTATTCTTCCACCTACTCTTCCTTCTACGTCGAGGTAAGAAGTTTTTAAAATTTAATAAATTTTAACCTTATTGGATATTTGTAACTGAAAATTAAGGTATAAAGTAAAATATGACCTTAATCATTTAATTGATTACATATAAGCAAGAGGCTACGAGTCAAATGATTAGACCAAAGTCATTAGACATTTATATCTATAAAGAAGTGACTTTAGAAGTTAATTAATTAAGCTTCGCATAGACTAACAAGTATATCTATAGATATGCACACACATAATACTTATTTAATGCATTACAAAGTAAAGATTTAAATTGAAACTCATCAGGAAAAAGATAAATTTGATTAGAAAGCATATTTAAGTATATCCTCTCATCACACTATCATCAATGAAGAATACTAGTGTTCTTTTCTTTTTTTCCCTTCTTTCATTACATAAGACCTAATAGATTCTAACATTATTAGACAAAAAGATGATACCATATTTTTTGAACTTATGCCAAAAAGAAACATATCATTCTCCCACTTGTATAAAGCATTGTAACTGTAATTTGGGTATAACTATTTCTCCTTAATCTTTGAGGTATCTTCTACATTGTTATTTGGAGCATGGAACTGATGCGCAAATGATTGGCTAGGTATGTTTACTTTTTCAATGTTTATTTTGTAGCCTCTACGACTTCTAAGGTAAAATATATCAACCTGCTTTATGGTTTCATCAGTTTCACTGAAACCCCTGCTATAAAATTATACGTGAAATCTTGTAAAATCTTTGCTGACTTGGTACTTTTTGGATATGTGGCACTTGCCAACTAAACTATAAGGGGTGATTAGGAAAGCAAATCATAAGGCTAGTATGTATTAAACAAAATGATTGATTGATTTTGTTAATTTATCATATTTATTTATAATTACTTACATTAAAATATAATATTTAATATGTAATATTAGTTTACTTTAATTTCATAAATATTAAATTATTTTAATGATAATTCATTTTGTTAATTATTTATAATTTATAATTTATAATTAAATTAATAATTTATAGTAAATTATATATTTCATTGAATATGTAAAATAATATTAATAAATAAAATATAAAATATAAAATTTTTATTTGAAATATTATATATATCAATTTTTAAAAGATAAATTATAATAAAATATGAGAATTTTTACAATTATATATATCAATAGAAAATCAATTAAATTAAGTATAAAATTATATTAGAAAATAAGAAAATCTATCTTCATAATTGACAATATTATCATATTACAAATAAAAATCAATTGAAATTTAACTTACTATCATATTATATAAAATAAGTATTTTATTAACAACTAGTAAACATGATTATTTTTAAAATTCAATAATATAAATAAAATAATATTTTAATGTTAGATTTTATAATCACTTCTTTGATTTCACGGTCACATAGACTGACGTGTTGAAAAAAAGTCAAGTTAACAAAAATTAATTACAAAACTTAATAGTAAAATCCGATTGCGGATTCGGATTGGACCTCCGCTTAGTTACACGCTTACAGTTATAAATCTATAAGGCCCGTTGATAGAATCTTTGAGCCCATTCACCGCCTTCACTCGTCATCTATTAAATACAAAATGAAGGCTTCCTTCGTAAGTACGTTCAAGTTAACACTTGTAGATTTCTAGTTGATTATAATTCCATTAGAATCAGGGCATGTAGATTGATTCTCAACGTGAGAAATGGAGGTCGACTTCATAGAAATTGGATGGAGTGTTAAATAATACTTTCGTCATCCCACATTCATTGGCCTTGCGCGCTTTACCAAGGTCTTGGTCACCATTATATTTTATTATACTATCTAATTCTATTTTATCATCTAAGATAATTTGTTTCATTTTTCATATTATTATTGATAACAAATTTTAATTGGTGTGTAAGTGATGGAAATAAAGAACGAAAAAAATTGTTCCCAACGTTGAATTATATATCATCCATATGGGAGCCATGTTTATCAAAGAACCACCTTCCTTATGGTTCTTAGCGTCAATATTTTCAAGGCTACTTGTCCTTTTATAATATGTAAGACTTTATGCATGTTGCACCTTTTCATCTTTGGTTAACTATTTTTTGTCCTAGAAAGATCTAACCGCCTAACAAGACGTCAACACTCCTTTTAAAAATATTATCCTGGTATCCTCTGCATCCATTAACACTCGAATATTTTATATTAAATTCCACTATTTGATTCTTACCATTCTTGACAGATGAGAATTTCCCAACTTCCCATGCATAAATCGGTGGTCTCGTAGCGTTTTGAATGTTTCTCTCCGCATATTTAGACCCATCATATCCGAAACCTTGTAACCAAACTTTTGTAATATCTAAATCTCTTGTACTTTCGATTCCGAACATAATTGAAATAAAATCTCCTCTTCTACGTAACAGTTGGAGCATTAAAGATTATATATATTTGCAAATTGCACAACTCACAAACCTGCGCCTTTTACGATAGTAAAACAAATTGAAAGATGATATTTTCACTGTAAAGCTGTTCTTATGTGTTAAGTAACCCTTTTGTTTCAGTTCGATGACATTGTCTCTTGGCTTTATAATTTTGGAACAATTAACCTAATAATCCACCTTCACTAACTTCGCTCTTATCAATTTGAGTTATCTATGTTACTCAGTTATTAAAACATTTTACTTGGGTTGAAAACTTCAGAAATAATGAAGTCAATGTCCCAATGGAGATACTTGTTTTATGTCCAAGAATTAAATTGACAACTTAAGAACTAAGAAGGGTAAAAATAACTGAGGACACTAGATAAACAAGCTCTTTGTGTAGAACATGAAGCGTTTGAATTATTGCAATAATTCCCTTCTCCCTGTCAAGTTGCAGTTGAATCTCCTACTGATGTTCTGGGTAGCTATCTGACTTTGCAGTTCATTCCATCTTGTCTTTGTGTACACACCTAATGTCTTCTTAACATTTGTTAGTGTCCAATGTGGTCTCAAGTTATCTGTTCGGTGTTAATTGTCCAATATTCTTCAGGATGAAGCTATAAGATTGCTGCAGATTTGGTGCAAATCATTACTATCAGCTGCTCTCTAATCCAAGAGATCAACTCATTAAAGACTTGAACACGTACGATCTCTTCGATTTCTTTTCCGCCACGTCGTATAAACTGCGTTACCAAAAGCTATTTTACTGATTACACTATCTTCCGTGTTCATGTTTTGATCTTTACTAAACCAATCCAAAGCCTCAAAATAGTCGAGAACTGGCTTTTGAGTTCAAATTTCAATGTTTTAACTCCACTTTTTAGTTCAGTTGTTGACGTAATTCATAATGTAAAGTTTTTATGGATAAAGACTTAATATTTCATAAAATCTATTTGGAAAAAATTAAATAAAAAATTATATATATATATTAATCCAAAGAAACAAAAATCACAAGAAGCAAAAACAACCGAAATTTCTAAAAGTTTTTAGTAAATAATCAAATAAGAAATATAGAATAATTAAGTCATAAAATATTTACAATTTTAAATTTTATCAATTCTTTGGAATTCACCACTGCTAATTAATGAATATTTATATTATTTTAAATTTATTCTAATTAAAATTTATCATAAAATAAAAAATAATATACTTATATTTTCGTCTATATTATCTATATTATCTTAAAAATTAATATTTCTACACTTTTGTTTTCATGTTTGTTATAAATTGCCCATACTGTCAATACAAAGGTTTTAGTTATGAGAGGCACTTAATGGAATAAACAACATATTTACAAACTCACACAAACAATCTTGCAATTAAATTTATATTCTTTCTTCTATTCTTATAATATAAAACGTTATATGACTGTTTATAGTACCAATAGAGAAGTTTCGATTAACTAACTTAAAATCAATTGATACTAAAATTTAAAAAAACTTTAAATAATATAATAAAATATTCATAATGTAAAAATGAACTATTTTATCTTTATTTTATCATAACTCTTTCTAAATAACTTAAATGACTTGATATTAAATTCATCTTAATCTAGGGACACATAAAGCTTTAAATGAATCTTAAATTACTTGAATTGATTTTTGATCATTCAACTACTCATTCAAATTTGCTATAGACTTCTAAAAATTAAATTTATTTCTAACACTCTATATAAACTTGATTTTCATATGACTCCAAGTATTATTCTTAATTTTTGAAAAACATTATGCTTGAGGGATTTAGTAAAAATGTTAGCAACGTTAATGTGAAACTTCTTAAACTCTAAGTTAATCTCCTTCTTAGCAATGCATTTTCAAATAAAATGAAACTTTATGTCAATATGCTTGCTCCTATTATGAACACTATATTCTTTGTTAAGGTTTTAACAAATTTATTATTAATCATATTCTTTGTTGCTTCAATGTGCACCAAATGAAACTCTTACTATAGCTTTCTCAACCAAACAGAACGACAAGTACAGGAAGAAACTATGACATACTATGATTCCAACATAGAGAATGTGACTACATCTTATTTCTTTGAACATTAAGAGATTGCACTATATCCCAAAAGTAAAACAAACCAAATAGTTCTTTTTCTATCATCTAGTTCGCTGAAAAAATCAATATCAAAAAAATACATTAAGTTAAAGCTCTTGAAAGATGATTAAAATATATTTGTTTGGCCTTTATTTGCTAAAGGACAACACATAGCCCTTTGAATGAATTTTGCGAGCGTGCCAGGAAATTTAAGTGGTTTCCAAACTAAAGAAAAACAAGAAAAGAAAATGGTTGCGCCTTATAAACTGACTCAAAATCGAAACGACTGTGTATTGTTAGAAAGGGACAAGAAACTAACAAAAAGAACTTTGCTTTATTGCAAAACAATTCGGCAAAACGCAATGGTCGAAAATTGAAAGAATAGCTAAAGACAATTGGAAAGGGAAAATGGCTAGGAAGGAAAAAATAAAGGATTTGCTGAATATAAAGAAATAATCTAAAAAGTGCGAAATTTGCTGGAATGCCAGGCTTTGATTTGTCAAGAGTTGGATCCCTTCTTTCTTCTTCAAAGCCTCTATTTATAGCCACTGATGATGAGTGTCTTGATTCAAATTTGAAATCTTGATAAAGCTTATCCTACTAGATAAAGATCAAGTTTAAAATGATTCTCATCTTATCCGATGAAGATTTGGTTGGCTGGTGTCCATCACCTTATCCTTTCTTTAAATTTGGGCTTCCAATCTTCAAGTCAAATTCTATCGCATCCTTTTCTGCTGGTCACCGAAATCTGATAGGCTGAGGCCAGTGTCCAGACTCCAAACCGAGTGTCCCCTTGCCATTACCTTGTAATCTTGATAAAATCTTATCTTACTA
>JAOSBN010041028.1:0-15391 GCA_027563595.1 Erythroxylum suave
ATAATCTGCGGAGCTTTACTCGGGGTTATCGAATAATTACGAATGGATTGGTTGATATGTGCTGTTCACTATCTGCTCTATCTGCTATAACTTTGTCCATAAGAATGAATGAAATTTATATTTTTGTGTCGGTGATCGAATTACAGTATTAAACAAAGGAGTACCTTGACTAGGGTTATCATTATATTGTTTTCAGTCTTTATTTTTAATTTCTTTTTGCGTGATTACTGCATGATTTCGTTTTCTAAAATTAATCATCCCTCAAATCAATTTGTTTTATTTTATTTTTGTTTTTTTAATGATTTCACACAAATAAATAATTACTACATTGGTCTCTGTGGTTCGACCTTATTCACCACTTTACTCGTTTAAATGTTCTAGAATAGGAATTTATGTTGGTTTGACACGCCATCACTTCCTGGATGGCTCTTGTAGCTACTGGCCACCCTTCTTTACTTCCTTGAGCCATCATTGGCCTGACTGGCCAGCGTCTTCTTCCATCAGCCTAAGAAGCTTGATGCTTTTATTCTTCTCATTTCACCAATTGCTTGGAGTAGCAATTACTTGTCTTTGGCAAATTTTGTCAGCGTAGACCTGCCTTCTTTGTCCAAACCTTGAAAAGTAATTGGCATAGTGTCTCCATGGTAATAGTAGGCGTCCAACACATTGACTTTAGCATTGAAAAGATTATTGTTTGCCTTAACCATCTCCACGTTGTCACCATGCCCAAACAATAAGAACTAGTGAAGAGAGGACAGCACGCATATGTTTGCGTGAATCCAGTCTCTACCCAGAAGCAACTTGTAACTTGTGTTTATGATGATTACAAAGAAAGCGGACACACTCGTCTTGCTCCCTACTGTCATTTTAGTGGAACTACTTACTGCAATCACACTAGGTCTGTGGCAATAATATCCTCTTCTCTTTTCCCAACTCTCGACAACACTTTTAAGGGAATCACATTCACAGCTGCTCTGTTGTCTACCAGAACTCTGTTCAATGGCTTCCCGTTGATGCAACCCCGTATGTACAGTGGTTTAGTGTGATTAACTGTTAACGGCTTGTTGAATGTCAAAGTTTTGCTCTCCTCGGTCTCCTGTGTTTTCTCTAAGAATTTCTCAGCTAGATTTTGTTCCTCTTCTGCAGCCGAAACTTTTTCTTCATCTTTTGACTTGTCCTCCACTTCATCCTCTGGATTGATAAGGTAGAAAATAGCCGACAATAACACCGAAGCGGCTCCCAGGTAATAAACAGTGATATCACCAACGTTGAAGTAACTTTCTTCCTGTTCCTCGATACCACCATCCTCTATTGCCTTCCTTCTGAATTTGTTCCTCTAAATTTCTCCTTCACAGTGCTCAATCATCTGCTTGGTCACGTCGTCCAACTTCGTCTCTTTATCAAGCATCTTTTATTTTTCCACCAAATGAGCCTAAGTTTGAATTTGAAGTTTTATTTCCAACTCTTCTTTTTTTTGGAACAGTCTCTCAGCCAACTTCTTGTGCTGCCACCTTTTTTTTTCTCTTTCTTGCATTTTTCTAAGCAGCAGTAAGTATTTCCTTTTTGTCGCTCCTTTTTCTTTCCAACTGAACCCACTCTCTAGCTTTTTTGGGCATCAGTGGCTTGACAAATTTTAGGTGATCACTTAGGCTGATGGCTACCTGGGCACCGGCTTCGTTGTTATTTTCAGTGACCTGGTTATCGATCCTTTCCAGTACACTGAATCTCCTTTGCCTTTTAGAAGCGATGGCGAGGCCGTCTTTTCTTTTCCACATGTTCCACCCTTCGGGCCTCCACACTTGTTTCGTATGCTCTCACCCCCTTTTTTGGTCGAGCCAACTTCCCATGTCAATACTTGCTATGTTCTTGACCCCACGGGAATGGATTCTTGTCAATGAGCATTGCTTCTTCTGGTAACTTGAGAATTTTCCTATTGATGTGATCTTGAATCACGTTCTTGAAGGCCCAACACATGTTGGTGGAATGAGTCCACGCGTTATGATATTTGTAATAGTCTTTGGCCTTCATCTCCTCCTTAGTAGGCAAAACGTGATCTTCTGGCAAGGAAATAAACTCGATTTTCATTAGGTAGTCAAAAATTTCGGACGTTCTACTTACATCGAAAGTGTACTTGTTCCCCCTCTTGTCGCTACTTTGTTGCACTTCAAGAGGCATCTTTGCCAGGTGTGGGCATACTATGCTTCCAATATTAGATACGGCAGCTATAACAACCTCCACTTCAGCATTATAGACTTCCTTGAAATATGTCTCCATGGTCTGTTTTTTCAGCTTATGGTCTTCTTTAAGTAGCTCCTCGTATTGTGTCACCTTCATAGCCAATTCAAAAAAGTCTCTAAAATCCATTCCTTGAAACTTTTTTCTCAGCTCTAGGTCCAAACCTTTTTGCGCCATTTTCACAAACTCAGTCTTCGGAATATTGATCCTGTACTTGTTTCTCATTCTTTTGAACCTGGCAATGAAATCGTCCACCTTTTCTCTAGTGCACTGGGTGAGCCTGGACAAATATGTGATACTGACTTCGGGTTCATTTCTGTAAAACTGAGTGTGGAAGACTCTTGTTATATCTGCCCAACCAAACATGGAGTCTCTTGGTAGTGACATGTACCAAAAGAAAGTAGCTCTAGTTAACAACTTTGGGGACAATTTCAATAGTAGATACTGGTAGTTGTCATAGCTAACAAATTCCGAGCATTGAGTGGTGAACCTCGCTATGTGCTTGATGGTAGATTGTCCGTCTTCTCCAGAAAACAATGTAAAATCTGGAATTTTTACACGCCTGGGAAAGGTTACTCTGTCTATGAATTCAGGATAAGGCTTCCTAAACTCAGGTCGAACAATTTGATTGAAACTGGGGCCATACAACTCCTGGGCAATCTCACGCAGTGAATCTCTGGTAACGTGATCTATCGCCTGAGCGTTTTGCCCATACATTGTTTGGCCTATGGTCACCGGCTACTGAATTGCCTGGTGACCTGTACTCCTTGGGAGTGTCTGCATCTGATTGGTCACCAGACTCCCATTGCCCCCTGAGTTCATTTCCTCTTCATAAAGGTGAGGTTGAGTCGCTGGTCCAAATGTGACTATGGAACTAAACAGGGGTCTTGTTGTTGATGAACACCGGAGGTAAAGTAGTTTTCGGTGTCTTGTCCCTTTTGTGTGGTGGATGATAGGTGGACACCGATTGTTTCTCCTTGTTAGGGTTGTCAATCCTAGTGGACTGCCCCCTCAGCTCCTTCACAGGAGAAGTTTCTCCTAACTTAGCAATCTTTGCTACCGACTCCTCACCTTCAGTTGGAGTAGTCGTAGGCACCATTGACTGATTTTTCGCGGCCACTGGTAGCTTGCTGGCCCACGATTCAGTTTGACGCAATGTCTTGCTTGACTCTCCTTTGCCTATGCCTATGTCTTTCTCTGGCATGACAGATCTATTGACCGCAGCTAAAATCTCTTTTTGAGTACTCCCCATAGTGTTCAAGAGAGTGTCCGTTTTAGCTGTCGATTTCTGTATGGCCTCCAGAACTTTTATTAAAAGGATCTCAATGTTGATTTGTTAGGATGCCAAGCTTTTGATATGTCAGAGGTTAGATTCTTTTTCCCGCTTCAAAACTCCTATTTATAGCCATCAGTGATTAGTGTCCTACTCCAATTCAAACTTATAATCTTGATAAAATTTTATCCCACTAGATGAAGATAAACTTTGGATAAAACTTTATCTCCTCCAATAGAGATAGAGTTTGGGCTGGTGTCTATCTTCTCATCATCTTATCTCTTCTTTATCTTTGATTCCTAAACTCCCAATCCAACTCAAATTCGACTACTTCCTTCTTTGCTGGATACTGGAATCTGATAGGCCAAGATCAATGGACTCCTTTTGGACTTTGAACCATGGGCTTTTCTTTGGGTTTCAGATTTTCGGCTCAAAACAGTAAAAATGGGTCAAACCAATTTTTCGGTATAAACACATTTATTGGATCACTTTATTACCCTTATTCGGATCAAATTACTTAACTTAACTAATAATTAATTGAAAAGCCAAAATTATAATTAATAATTGTCTACTTAATAAAAAAATGACAAAAACGTCCTTAAAGGACAAAAATGTCCTACACCTCGATCCATAGAGTTAATTCACGACATAACTATCCGGTCCTTTGATAGCCAAACATCATACCCTGGTAAATCACCATCAGGGGCCCTTTTCTTTGCTATTGATAAAGCCTAGTCTGGATCTGCCACAAGAGCAACAATGAGTGCCTTTGACCAAGCATGGTACAGAAATTCGTTTAACAATATAGGACTAATATTTTTAGAGGAATTGACTTCGGTATCGGAAGTGATAACAATGATCTTTTTTAAAATTTTCAATTTCGATGATCATAATGAAAGCTTTGAAAGAGAAACAAAGGTAAGATTACTGCTTTGCAAATTGTTACAGCCTTTGTCCCTATAACTAACCCTAGTCTTACAGAAGTATAATAAATAACACCACTAATCTATGTAATTCACCTATCTCGTCCAATACTATATTTTTTGCTATGATATATGATAAGAAATATTTGTGTGGTTCACGAGTGGTGACTATATATAGCCCGTGAACTTTATAATATAATAAAAATGACTACTTTTAAAATTTTATTTAAATATAATTTTTTATTATAATGGTAAATGATAACATCGCTTCAGTTCACACACGTAAGATAAAAGCACTGCTTCGTACGAAACACAGGTTTTTAGTTGCATAGACGAGGAAGAGTCACTCGCCCATTTTCCAGTCGGATATATCTTATCACAAACTCCCACATTGAGATGCCATTCATGGATCATATGTTCTTATTTGCCTACACATTTGAGATATTAGGGATCGATATGGCTTGTTCTAGTCAACGTAATAACCATACCCCTTAGCACAAGAAACCAGGTGATCAAGCTCCTCATGACACATCGGTTGCTCTCGGCCCTCTAACCTGAAAAACCACTTAGCATTGGTGAAGACTACCTTTATCCTTTGCCTGGAGATATGGTAGCTGCCATTAACATCACATTGCTTGAAAAGATAACGCATCCGCTCCTCCCTAGGATCGGGTATCACAAGGCTGCCATCTAGATCTACCATTACCATGTTTTCAGGGGAACTTGGGTGGTTTTGGAAAGTAGCTCATTAGTGGTACTTTGTTTCTTCGACTATAGTTAGACGGGCTTATATATAGAAAGTAAAAAGCTCTTATATTGGGTGTCAGTTTAAAAACATAATAAAATAAAGGCCTGCGTCAACCCATGCAGGTGCTTTCTGCTGCTCTATGTTTGGATTATTGGGTTTGTTGTCCTCAAACTTTTTCATATTTCCTGATTACTGAGAATCTCGGTTGTGTGGTCATTATACGCAGAGCATGACAGGGAATAAGCACCCTAAAAGATAAAATAATTGGAGAGAACTTCTGGAATCGATGGATTCCTATGAAAGAGGGAGAAGTTGCGTGAAACTTTATTTGATATTGACTACTGTGTTTACATGTTTTGAAGGCAACGGAGATGATAAACTTCTCATTCCATTATTTCTTGGTTCTCATGTTAGACATTAGGAATAGGCTTGATAACAGTGTAAAACTACACTATTCTCTTATACGATCTTCCTCTCTTCGTGAGGGTTGGGCGCTGATGAATTTATTAATATAAAGATAATGCTTGAGAAATAATTCAAAAAGTTTATATTTTAAAGTTTTTAAAATATCAATTTTCAGTAATTTAAAATAATTTAAAGTATAAAAGAAGTCATTTTTTTAAAATTATTAACATGTCATAATCACGATCAAATTTTAAAGTAAAAACATTTATAAATATGTTAATAAATTTTAAGCGCAGATGACGGCAAAACGGTCTCTTTTAATTTAGATTAGATATTAATATTTAATAACGCCAAGAGTACCCTTTATTCTAAGTTGGTTTGATTTAGATTAGATACCAATTTGATCCGATCGTGCAACTGGTAGAATAATTATGAAATGTTTTTGTATTTGATCTTCCAAATGTGAAAATAACTTAAATTCTATAAAATAATTAACAATAAATCATAATAAAGCATGAATTGTAATTCGTACTTTATTTGGTTTCTATTTTTGTCATATTGTTTGAACTATTTCTGAAACTCACTCATCTCAACTACAATAGTCGTACAAATATCTGACCTTTAGCAATATTCACATAATGAATTAAGAAAACTCAACAACCACTATAATATACACGACATACGTCATTAAACACTGCAAAAAAATAACAAATCGTTGCAAATTAAAATATCATCGCCCAAATCGTCATTAAATTCCGATAACAAAATAACATTCGTGACATTTTCATGAAGTCGTCACAAAAATGTGTTTTCGACAAAAATAATTCATCGGTAAAAGTATAAGCAACGATAATAAAGAATGTCGTACATAGTTTTTTGTGACGTTTATGTTTCGTAGATAAAATTTTTTCACTACTAAATTTTTTTTGTAGGTAATTATTTTTAGTGTTGATTTTATTTTAGTAGCATAATAGTTTTAGCTACTAAGTAATTGTAAGGAAATGTTTTCAGAGGCATTTCTTAAACGTAGGTAAAAACTTTTTGTAATGAATCAACTTTTCATAGCTAATAGGTTTTTGTGACAATTTTGTTTTCATAGCAAAATAGTTTTAGCTACTAATATTTTGTTGCAGCAAAATGTTTTTAGCGACGTTCTGCATACGTAGCTAATGACCTTTTGTGATGAAATTTTTTGATAGCTAATATTATTTAGTCGCAAATTTTAATTTTGAATTTACTAATTATTATAATTGTTAAAAACGAATTTATTTTAATTTATTATAATTTTATACTTTTTTTGACGAATTTGTTTTGGCAGCTAATATTATTTTGTGAAAAAATTTAAAATTGAATTTAATAATTATTATAATTGTTAAAAACGAATGTATTATGATCTTATTACAATTTTTAAGACAGTATGAAATATTAAAATTATTCATTTTATAATTAATGTTAGTGACATTTTTTTAAATAATAATAAATTGAAATAAAACAAACATATAAAATAGAATGCATTTTTAACAATAAAATATTTTCACATCATTTACAAACTAAGAGTCTTCATTTGAGTCACTATCACTAACATATGTAGAACCTAGTATTTGTTTAACCAATTTTTTAAGCTTGTTAACTTCTTCAATATTAGGATCTAATTTAGTCTTCAATGTATTGTTCTCCTTTTGAAGCATCGTCATCAATGCTGGTCGTGACGAAAAGATACCAACAGGCTTAGGGCCATACTCAAGACTCTTGATATAGCTCGATCGTGTACCAAGGACATTGTTGCAAATGTCATCGACATTGGGCTGATTCCTCTCAGCTAATGACGTCTGCAACACCTCCTGTATCTTGTCCCACAATTTACAAGTAGAAAATCGAGTTAACTAAAAATAATTACTTACAATTACATAGAAAAATAAATTTTAATATTAATTTATTTGTACTTACACAATTACTCTGTGCCTTTCCAGACGTCCAGTCTTGACTTTCCTTGTAGTGTATGTGTTTGTACAATGTGATCCTATCACGCTCTTGCCCTTGGAGTTGTGTTTAACTCTATAATATGAATTTAAAAAATTATAACCAATTAGAATTTATTGTATTAAAAAATAGAATAATAAATTGAAAACGTTACACTTACTAATTCTTGTCGAACAAAGACAAACGATCTGGAGCCGGTGTTATGAGGAGTCTTCATTAAGGCTATGTTGGCCTTGGCTTTAGAACACTTTTCCTAAATTAAGAGAATTAGTTATGAGATGTATAAACATAATTAATGGAAGGAAATATGAAGAGGAAAAAAAAACCTGAACCTTCGCTGAAGCCTAATAATCGCACAATTTATTCCAATTTTCTTCAGTCTCCTGTTTCGGAACATGTCTCCTTACCTCTTTATCGGAAAGGAAAGACTGATAATATTTATGAAGTTGATATCGATGATCTTCCCTTTGTTTCAACAGTGAACTAACACTGCTTGAAACCTCAATTGTGTCGATATCAACGATATTGAGCTTCATCTATGAAAACACGTATTAGATAAATTATTATTTTCCTTAAGTAAAATTGCAATAAATATAATGAAATTAATTAAAATATTACCGAAACTTTATCCAAAGCATTTTCCAACAAGTTGTCGTCCTTCAACTACCTGACATGCTGAAGACAAGGTAACTAATTCCTCACAACGACGCCTATCTCACTGGCCAATTTTGTAGCTTGGATCTTATCCACTGGGCACCCTTGCATGGGTCAATTGTCACTGACAACTTGGTATTCATTACAACATTCATCCGTTGCAACTCAGCTCATTTTGTCTTACCTCTACCTCATTTTCTGAGGCCAGTATTAGAAGCTAAAAAAAAACATAACGATAAAAACACACTAAACATGTAATGAGAGTTATCAATAACAAACTTGAATATCCCTCATGACTACTAGACGATGTTGGTAAAGGTTATTGTTGTTGACTTTCCCCATTTGATGATGCAATTACTAGTTATTCTGTGGGAGAAACTTCATTTGCCGTCACCACCCTCTTTCTTTTGTTTCGTTCATGTGCCATTATAATGAAACTGTGTAAAACAAATTATGAACATAACGTATAATTGTAATTGCAAAATAGAATTAAAATTTTGTGAAACGTTAAAACTATGCTTAATTAATATAACTAAAACATTAACAACATAAAGCAATTATCTTGTTAACATTTGAAATAATACAAAAAATAAAACTTATATTCAATCATCATGATCAAGATGAAGAAAATCATCATCATTAAGTACATTATTGTTTGATTCTTCATCACTAATATACTTGAGCAAAGTATCATCACTGTCATTGAAGTCATCCTGAGTATAGTCTTCATCTATTTGTAAGATAAGATGAGGTTGGACTTCATCTAGTTGAGCTATACTGGGCTTGACATCTCTCTTATAGAATGATGATATATCGGTATCTTCTACTAGAATGCTTGCATTTTTTATCTCCAATCCAATATCTTGATAGACTTCTCATTCAATTCACCAATATCCCTTTCATAAAAATCAAAGACATTCCTTTTTTGAAACTTTTGGACAACCTTCCAATTGCTACCCAACACAGTATTGTTGACGTAGAAAACTTGTTTGACTTGACTTGCAAGGATAAAAGGATCATTATCATACTATGTCTTACTAACATTTATGCTAGTAATATGCCCGTTTACTCTTATGTCAGTTAGATTAAACCATTTGCATTTCAATAGAACAACTTCTTATCCTTGATGTAGTGCAACTCTATAATTTCAAATACGACACCGTAGAAGTCAATGATTTCGTCATCATGACATCCTTCAACGACAACCCTACTATTTTGACTTCTAACTCGACTATCTCGATCTTTTATCTAATATTGCAACCCCATTAACAATGCAACCTATGTATTTCTTCCCAAAAATATGAGGCCCACATGCCAAACTATATAATGTTGTTGTCGCTTCTTACATGTTACAGTTGTGTAACCGTATCATCTGTACGATAGACTGAAAATAAATATGAGGATCTCATCATATTTTCATATTTTCATAATTTATAATTAATATAACAACTTACTTGATTTCTAAACCATGATAAAAACTTCTGCCTATTTCTTTCTTCAACAGTAATGATCCCTTTGCTGCGAATTGTGTCTTTGTGCTCTCTATTGAAGAAAACACAGTAAGATCTTAGAGTTAATGAAGGAAATTGTAATATCATTTTGAGAAAGAAAAGGAATATACGTACTCCATGTATATATCGATGTTCTTGCAATTGTTCAAAATATGCCAATGGGCAATTTCGAATTCGTCTTTACTTAACTCCACATATTTATTCGCAACAAGTGACCTAATTTTTGGGAGAAAATAGACAACACACCATCTTCATTAAAATCAAAGTTAAGTTCTAGTCTATTAAATCTCGTCTCCAGATCAGTTAAGTAAATTGGACATAAAATCAAGCATTCATTTGCTATATAAGCCTTTGCAATAAACCCCTTTGGTCGAGCTCTATTACGTACATAATGCTTAAGAGAGCATAAAAACTTGAACATAAATAGTTAAAAACTTAGGAATTGTTGTAAACAAATAACATAGGAAAAACTTGTTCAATCTAATATGAATTACCTTTCAATCGAAAACATTCATCGAAATTGAATCGATCGACCAACTTTTGCTTCATATGGTAAGTGAATTGCCAAATGAACCATAACATTAAAAAAAGAATGGGGGCAATAGTAGTTCAAGCTTACATGGAACTAATGCTATGTCTTTCTCCAATTTATCAAGCTCTTCAACTTTAAGTATCTTGCAACATAATTGCTTAAAAAACTCTCCGACATGACCCAAAGTAGCGGACACATCCTTCGGCAAACACCCACGTATTTCAACAGGAAATAGCCGTTGCAAAAGAGCATGGCAATCATGACTTTTCAACCATGACACTTTTCCGTCTTTAACATTGGCCTATATTAGATGCAAACCTATAAGGAAATTTGATTGATTAGAGGAATTGACAAATGTTTGTTTCTCACTTGTTGACATGTTGTATCAAATAGGGGGAATAAAGTATAATCCACCATCTCTTCTTCTCAAATGCAAATTTTTTCTAATATTCATGTCTTCCCATCAATTCCCACCGCAGTCCCTAAAATGGCCTCACAAACGTTTTTCTCAATATGCATAACATCAAGATTGTCCTTAGATAGTAATTCCTTCTAATATGGTAAGCTGAAAAATATTTTTTTTAGTCCAATTTAGTTCAATATCATTTCTCTTACACTTTCTATTACTTGGGTATTTTCCAAGTATAATGTCACCCAAACATAAAAGCTGGTAAACAATGTCATCACCCGACAACTGCATCAGAGCTTCACTCAACTTAACTATGCCATTAAACTGTTTACTTCTTTGCCATTTATGCCCATGTTCTAAATAATGACGATGACCTATATATCATATTTTACTTCGTATCCTTATTGAATATGTTTGATGATTACAAACAGGACAAGCCATATAGCCTTTGGTGCTCCACCCCGACAAATTCCTATAAGTTGGGAAATCATTTATAGTCCACAATACAATAGCATGCATTGTAAATGTGTTGCCTTCAACAATATCAAAAGTTTCTAATCCATATTCCTATGGATCGTTTAAGTCATCAATTAATGGTTGCAAGTAAACATCAATTTCCTTACTAGGAGCAGTAAGTCCTGGAATAAGCAAAGACAACAACATAAAAGGCTCCTTCATACACTTCCATAGAGGTAAATTGTATGGGATTAGAATCACCAGCCACATGCTATATGAATTACTCATGTTATCGAAAGGATTAAGTCCATCTGAAGCCAATCCAAGTCGAACATTATGACAATCTTGTCCAAACCATGGGAACTTTCTATCAAGCTATTTTCATGCCATTAAGTAAGCTAGATGACGCATAATGTTATCATCAATGCATTTCTCTTTATGTCACCTCATATTTATGGCTATTTTTATTGACATAAACAGCCTTTGTAATCATGGTTTAATAGGAAAGTATCAAAGGATTTTCATCGGTATCTTTTTCTCTCTCCCATCATCCACCCACCACCTTGACATACCATAAATAAGACACTCTTGAAGTTGTTTACTTTCCTTCCAGTAAAGAACACAATCCTACTTATAAGCATGAATTGAAATATATCCCAATCTAAGTTCCCTTAATAGTTTCTTTGCATCATAGTAAGATTTTGGTAACTTATGTCCCCTAGGTAATGCATCATTTAGTAAGTCAATTAACATGTCAAATGATTTGTTACTCAATTTATTGTAAACCTTCAAATGCAACAACTACACAAAAAATGAGAGTTGAGAAAAATTAGAGCACCTCGGATATAATTATTCTTTAGCAACTTTCAATAACTTCCTAAAATTATCTTCTGTCATACTACCAATTATTTTAGGCAGTCCTATTTCATGCATAGTCTCTATATAATTCTAACAATTGTCTAACATCTCACTAACCCCATCATCACCATCATAATTCACATCATAATCATCAACATCATTATTGTAACTCTTATCATAAGATGTACCGGCACTTCTACTACAACTTGCTTCCTTACGTTCACCACGATAAAGCCATAGACTATATAATTTGTCTATGCATCGGATGAGCAAGTGATTATATACAATATCTTGACTTTGGATGTCCACATTTAAGCAATCAATGCATAGACAATGAATACTACATTCATCACCCATATGATCTTTTACAAATTGCATGAAACTCTTAACTCCTACATATTCAGTTGACCATTTTCGATGAGACATCCAACTTGTATCCATTTAGCTATACATTACAAGAAAATAAGAAAGTTATAACATACATTTTTGGTTTTACATTACGTTAAAGAAAAATTATGTTTGATAGTACATTTAGTCAACAACGTTGTATCAGTTCATACGCATCAATTAAGTAAACAATATACAACAAAATGAAAAGACACATGATATATAAAATAATAAAGGTTACTACAAATTCACATACTTGAAGATGTATAGTTGTATACAGTTGACTTGAGTTGTTTATGTTGTGGGAATAGAATAGGACACTCTGATACAGATTTGCAAAGATAGAAAGAAGAAAGGTATTAAAACCTAAGCAATTTTCTTGGTTTCGGACTAAATGTAATGGCAGGGAAAACTATACCTGAGGATGTCACATAAATTATGCAATATTTGGCTCTAAGCTTACAGCGGAACACAGAATCTGCAAAATAGTGAACAACAAAATCTATTATAATAAATTGAAAACTATGAGTTAAAGGTTAAATGGCCTAAAATCATATTTAATATGCATAGACATTATAATAAAATTATTTATAATTATCTAAATTGTGCACAAAGAACGAAGATTAGGATATGCCAATAATTAAGACATGGAAGAAAGAAGGTTAAAAAATTTCAATGTCGACCCACTTTTTGCATTTATATCAAGAAAAAGTTATCTCTTTTATGTCACCTAATTAATGTGGATAGTGCTACTTTTTGTACAAAAGAGTTGTATTGTTTTGATAAGGTAATAGTGTTTTTTATAATAAAATTGATAATTTTTTTATACAATAAAGAATTGCATTAGTGGCTACAAATGAAGCTTTCTAAGGTTGTTATTAGCTTAACTATGAATATTAAAGTTTCTAAACTCAATCTTAAAATTTGAATATTAAAGTTGATAATATTTGCATAACCAAAGTAGACTAAAGAATCATAATAGAACAAAGACACAAAAAGGCAAGTCAAAAGTTCTACATAGAGAGAATACTAGCTCAACATTCATCTGTTTAGGTTATTTCCTTGATTCTAGACTTAGATGTTTGTTATTTATTCTTGTTGTGCATATAAGTTGTAGATATATCTCTCCTATACATATCAATCAATGAAATGGAGAAGTACACAAGATTCTCTCTATGTGGAATTATCCCTCTCTTTTTTCCTACTTTTTGTTCTCTGTTAGAACATACATGGAGGTTCAAAACATCAAACATTGACACATACTCTATAAAAAGACCTGGAAAATTACATATTATCCATTCTGTGATGAATATATTTTTGAGCTTAGGAACACATAGTCGATATATTGTGATGGGGAAATTATAGCAAAAGGAGCTATTTAAAGGGAAGAAGACTCTAATAAGAACTATTTTCTCAAGAATGACTTTCAAATGTACATTACCAAGAAGAGTGAAATCATTGATCATGTCAATGACAGAAATACTATACATAAGAGAAGGAAAAATGTAGTCAGAAAATGAAGCATCATATTAAAATTAACAAGAGAAGAAAAATAAAAAAGATGAGATAAAAGATCTTAATGTTTAGAAGAAATAACAATTGAAATTCACCTAAATATAAGTGCTTGCAGACCTATAAACTATATTTTATACAGCATATAATACTTATATATATATCAATTTTAGCAAGGAAATATGATCATAAACACCTACTTATGTATTTGAAGTCTTAGGAAGCCATTAGAGAATTGAACAAGGTTTCTTAAATTTGGTAAGAATGGTAAAAGTACTCGTATTTAAATAGGATTAAGTTGTTACTTAAAAAATATTGAACTTAAATCGGGAAATACCTATTAATTATAGAAAAAGAGAAGAGGAAACACAAGATTTTGAAAATAATTCCAAAGGGAAAGAGAATTTTAATAAAATGTGTTTTTATTATAATAACAGTATACCTATATTATCACTCCCCTCAATACATAATAATATAAGACTTATTTATACATTAATAACTGAATACTTAAAAACTTAAACTTTTGATATTTTCAAGTTTGTTATCATACTCATACATTTATGAATAATTAAATATACTTAATTATTAAATTTCAAAAGATAAAGTTTTTTAATATTTAAATTTATCATCTTTAACATGTTCTCTTAAATTTAATTGTCTCTTCATATGAAAATCACTTGGCTTGCATTCAAAAAAAAATCACTAACAATAAAAATATTTTTGCTTAAAGGATAAGTACAAATTGCTTTTTTCCCCTTCATACAAAATAGTCTTGCATTGGTCGAAAGGTCTAAACTTGGGTTCGAAAATTAATGTTCAAGTTTGGACTTATATCGAAATTTGATCAGGTTCCTTTGGAGATAAACCAATAAACCACCATCACACTCGCACTCTCTCAATCTTCCTCTACTTGTTTTCACTTTGACGTATATATGTGCACATGCTCCTTATAAAATCTCAGCATCCAATCTCTTAAACACAACCACTCTTCCTCTTGAAAGATTCCAAATTTATACTACAACACAAAGAGTTTGTTTTCAACACAATTCAAGACTTAAATCTTTTTGTTTATATGACAACCTAAGTGGCCTTATATTTCCTTTAACCTTATAATATTGACTTATAACCATTGTAAGAGGACATTCGGACAACAAATGAAAGCTCAGATGTGGAACAGGACTTTTGTTGGACCCCATTTCCAAAGTCCAACTTTTGATCATTATCGATTCATCTTCTTGCTCTGATACCACAAATGTTGGATCCCGTTTTCAGGACCCAACTCTTAATCTGAATACATATATCATAACCCAACAATTTATCGGAAATATCATAATACTCTCTGATCTTTACTTCATCATACTCTTTACTACATTACTTACAACAAATTTTCATCACACACATTTCAATTCCCTTATAACAAAGGATTTTACGAAGCCATAATGGCCTTTCAAGTCACAATACAACATAATCTGAAATCTCCAAAATACAAAAGTACATGAACTACAAAT
>JAOSBN010041039.1:0-15391 GCA_027563595.1 Erythroxylum suave
AAAAATTCTGCCCCATTATCAGTTCGGACTATCTTAACAGATTTTTGAAATTGGGTCTGTACCATCTTAAAAAAACTATCTAAACACCTGAGAACTTGACACTTATGAGTCATGAAATAGGTCCAAGTTGCCCTACTAAAATCATCCACAATTGTTGAAAAGAATTTCCCCCCAGAAAGAGTAGGTTGACTATAAGGTCCCCATACATCAACATGAACCAACTGAAAAATGGACACAGTATGAATGTGACTATGAGGAAACTTTAACCGATGTTGCTTGGAAAGTGGGAAAATATCACATCAATCACTTCAACATTTTTATTATCAAAAGGAAGAATATGTCTAAGTACAGTATCTGAAACAAGCCTTAAGCGTTTATGCCAAAGTTTATATGTTGACATAAATTGTACATGATCAACATCACTCGCAACACTACACAATGAATATTTTGCTACTGTATCTGCCTTAAAAGAATCCTTGTCAAGGATATACAACTTGCCTATAACCCTTCCTACTGCCAAAATGCGATCAATCTTCTGGTCCTGCAAAATGCAGTGATTCGGAAAGAATGTAAAGGTAATGGATGATGAAGTAGAAAGTTTGTTCACAGATAGCAGATTAAATTTGGAAGTAGGAATACGCAAGGTATCTATCAAAATAATGTCATTTGGCAACACAACATCGCCAATGTGATGGACCCGATTCTGAGTACCATTAGGGAGAAAAATAGGTATGTATTTAGCATGAATAATAGGGTTGGTTAACAAAGAAACATCCACACACATGTGATTAGAAGCTCTTGTATCTAATATCCAAGAATCTAAATCTATATCACCAAGACTAGAAAGAGCTAACATTGGAAGGGTACCTGCAAAATCTGATGTCTGTGCAAGGTTCACCATGAGAAGATCAGTGAGGGCAATGTTCTTAACTAGCTTAAACAACTCTTGCTTAATCAATTCAGATAGTGGAGGATTACTAGAATTGATAGTGCTGTCCAGAACGGATTTACTGCTATCTACAATAAATGAATTAGTATCATTTACTGTATTAGCATTATAAGATTTCCCAGTCCCTTTCCCTCTCTTGTTTTGTAACTTCTTGTACCAATCGGGTAGACCAGTGAGTTTAAAACAATTCTCCTTTAAATGTCTGTTTTTCTTACAATAGTTACAAAACAACTCACTTTTATCACCATTCCCCCACTTTGGTTTGGATTGTTTTCCTCCTCCATCCATACCTTTCTTACCACCTCCAGTATTTGCTAACAATGCACTATGATCGATTCTTTCACCAAAAACCATCTGAACTTCTCTCTATTTTTCTACCCTCAACACCATAGAATAGGCCTTATTAATAGAAGGAAGAGGTTCCATAACTAATATCTGATTCCTAAACATGATCATAGCTTTCATTCAATCCCATCAGAAATTGCATTAACTGGTTCATTGAAGTTAAATCAGCCAAAGCTTTAGGTGCTCCACAAATGCATTATGCTGATGCCCCACAAGTACACTGTGGGACAGGCATGAGACACCAAAGCTCATCCCATAATTTCTTTAAACTAGTGAAATATTTTGCTACAGACATATTACCCTGAGATGCAACACTAATCTGCCTCTGTAAGTGATACAATAAAGGCCCATTGCTCTCCCCAAACCTTTCTACCAAATTTGACCACAGTTTTTAGGCAGAATTTGTGTAGATAAAGGCTTCAACTATCTCCTTTGATATCGAATTTAAGATCCAGGATCTAACCATATAGTCAGTCCTAATCCACCTATCACATTCAACTGAGCCTGAACTAGGTTTCGGAAAGGTTCCATCTATAAACCCTAATTTCATCTTAGCTCCTAGGGCAATTTTTATAGATCTACTCCAGCTCAAAAAATTGCTGCCATTCAGTATTGCGATAACTAAACTCATACCTGGATAATCCGAACCTTGGAGATACGTTTGATTTTCTTCGTGCATACCTCGTAATCAGGGGTCCAATGTTGAGCCAGTAGGGGATTTCGCAAAGACACCCTCCATTATCACAAAAATAGCAAGCTAAAGTCACAGTCGTAGATGTCGAGTCCAAATTGCGAAACCCTAGCCTCTCGATTCGTCAAGATAAAGCTTCTTTCTTCACCACCAAAGAAAATACAGCTACCGAAGAACTCCAACACACTCCTCTGTGTAGTATTTAGCTCTAATCGACCTTTAGTAACGATCATTCACTGGGATCGTTACTGCTCTGATACCATGAACATGAATAGAAGGTTCGAGAGAGAAAGGGAAAGGAGAGTAAATAAACTAGCTTTTGTTATGTTGTGTGTTAAGTACAAAGCTAGATTTCATAATATATACAACTGAGCTACTGTACAAAACAGAAACTAAATACCTTATTATGTACAAGCTAAAACGACAACACTTCACTTATTAAAACAATAGAAACAACAATTAAATATCTTAACAGATCTTCCCTAAGCGGTTCGCGATTGCTTTCTAGTCCATTTATTATTATAGTCCAGATCTTTGATTTTGAACATTTTCTAACTCCCACCGAAGCTAGTGCGCAATGAAGACCAACCTGAAAGCCACTCGATTTGATTTGATTATCTGCTCTGGATTCTATTGGGGATGCTACTTTACTTACTTTATGATATAACCACTTGCAGATTCATACCCACCAGATCCATGCCCTGCAGCTCACCCGGTTACCTTCCTCCAGCCGCCTCCCTTTGCGCAGTCCCTCAAAATCGAGTCAATTTTATATGTTTTTGACTCAATTTCATTACATATGATTTTAGAAGTCGAGACACTAAATCTGTGTGAACAATTGTGGCTGATAGGCACCTAACATGCCTACAATTTGTAGCTTCCCACAATTGATGTAAAGAACTCCTACCTATAAAAAGTCAGTAGTAGGCTAAGGAAATGCGTAGAGCCTAAGAGTCCAGATCTCCTGTACCTAATAACCCAGATACCTCTATTCCTAAATGATCCCAGCCATCTAATAAGTGGGAGACCCATTTATTAGATGGCTGAGATCATTTGGGAACAAGGGAAACTGGGTTATTGGGCACAGGAGATTTGTTCCCAGAGCATAATAAAGAGACATGAGGTGAGAGAGAAAAAAGAGAGAGAGATACAATAATATTTTGTGTATTTTTTGTCAGTGCAATTTTTTCCTTATAATTCTCTAATTTTCTCAGTAGTAAAATTCTTCTATCTTTATTCTGATTTTTACCCTGATTTAGGGGGTTTTCTATATAAAATATATGTGTTCATTACTATTTCTTCAATCTTATTTAACTGCGAATCTACTATAATCTAGTCATTTTTCATAACAAGTGTATCAGAGTGAGGTGAGAAAATTATGATGAATTTTTTGGAGTAATCCGTTTATAGTTCAGGTGAGCATACTGAAAGTTGGTGAACAGTAACCACAAAAGGTGACAACTATTCATACATTTATTTTTGTATTAAACTGTGCAGTTACTGTAATTAAAGTATACTATACTATTCACATATACGTACTATTCACATATACGCACTGTTCATACATACAAGTACTATTCACACATAGGTACTATTTACATATACGAGTACTGTTCATACATACAAGTACTATTCGTATGAAATAGTGGGTGCTAAATTCTGTTCATGATAGAAAGAATGGTAGCAAAATTTAAGATTGAAAAGTTCAATGGGAGTAATTTATCATTGTGGAAGCTGAAGATAAAGGCAATCTTAAGGAAAGATAGTTGTCTGGTGGCCATTAGTGAACGGTCAGCTAGAGTCACAAATGAAAAGTGAAACGAGATGAATGAGAATGTTGTAGGTAATCTTCACCTAGTTTTAGCTGATGGAGTATTATCCAGCATAAAGGAAAAGAAGATTGCGAAGGAAATATGAGACCACCTTACAAAATTATATGAGGCCAAATCGCTCCACAACAAAATTTTTCTCAAGAGAAAACATTACACTTTATGCATGGCGAAATCCACTTCAGTGACAGAGTACTTAAATATTTTAAATAATCTATTTTCCCAACTCACATCATTGGGGCACACAATATAGATAAGTGAATGTGCAGAACTTCTATTCCAAAGTCTACCATATTTGTATGATCAACTCGTCATCAATCTAACAAACAACATAGACACTCTAGTCTTCGATAATATTGCAGCTACTATTCTGGAATAACAAAGTCCGTATAAGAGTAACGAAGACATATTGGCAAATTCCCAACAAGTGGAAGCCTTAATGGTGATGAGGGGAAGATCAATGGAATGTGGCCTAAGTGGGAGTTATAGTCATGGTAGATCAAAATCCAAGAGTACGAAGAATTTCAAGTGCTACAATTGTGGTAAGAAAGGGCACCTGAAGAAGGATTATTGGAATCTGAATAAGAAAGATTGTATTCCTTAAGGAAATGCGACAAATACTTCAGATGATGGAGGTGTAATGGTATGTGAAGCGGCAACAACTATTGGAGGTAAAAGAAGATTTATTGATGTATGGCTTCTCGATTCAACAACTACTTTTCATATGACCTCTTGAAGAGACTGGTTCCATCAATATGAATCTGTCTCTGGGGGATCTATATACAGTTGTAATGATCAAGCTCTGAAAATCGTTGCTATTGGTGCCATCAAGTTAAAGATGTATGATGGGACAACTCAAACTATTGAAAAAGTGCGACATGTGGAGGGTCTGAAGAAGAATTTGTTGTCTATAGGACAATTGGATGATCTCGGTTTCATATTTGAGATTCAAAACAAGATCATGAAAGTGATTAGAAGAGCGCTGTTATTTATGAACGCAGAGAAGATTGTTGCAAATCTATACATGCTGAAGGGAGTAACTTTGCAAGAAGGAGAGGTATCTGTTACGGTGACTAATCCAGATGACAAATATGCAATAACGTGGCATAAAAAGCTTGGACATATGTTAGAAGAAGGAATAAAGACACTTACAAAGAAGAATCTACTTCCACGTCTCACAAAGGTATCACTACCCTTTTATGAGCATTGCATTGTAGGTAAGTAGCATCGATTGAAGTTCAACACATCAAAATTCAAAAGCAAAGAAATCCTAGAATTTATTCACTTTGATTTATGGCAAGCACCAGTTACTTCTCTTGGAGGAGCAAATTTCTTTGTATCATTCATTGATGATTATTCGAGGAGATATTGGGTGTTTCCTATCAAGAGGAAAGCAGATTTGTTTCCAACTTTCAAATTTTACAAAGCACTGTTGGAACTCGAATCTGGTAAGAAGATTAAGTGTTTGTGTTTAGATAATGGAGGCGAATATAATGGTAAAGAATTTGATGAATTTCGCAAGCAAAAAGGCATCAAAAGGTAGTTTACGGTGGCATATAATCCTCAACAAAATGGAGTAGCAGAGCGGATGAATAGAACTCTATTAGAAAGAACAAGAGCAATGTTGAGAACTACAAGCTTAGATTAGAAATTATGGGCAGAAGCAGTAAATACCACCTATTATGTGGTGAATCAAGCTCCATCAACTGCAATTGAGTTGAAAACACTAATGGAGAAGTGGACTGGTAAACCAGTGGATTATTCCAACCTCCATACATTTGGAAGTCCTGCTTACGTGATGTTTAATGCCTAAGAAACTACGAAATTGGATCCAAAATCTAGAAGATATATTTTCTTGGGATATGTTAAAGGAGTAAAGGGGGATCATTTGTGGGATCCTACCAACCGCAAGATTGTTATCAACAGGGATGTATCTTTATGGAAGATAAGGGTTAAGAGCAAGCAGAAAATGTTAGCACTGTACAAGAGAATCTAGAGACTATAACAGTACAGGTGGGAAGGAAATTTGATCAAAATGATTCTTTTGAAGCTGCCCCAGAGCACGAGGAGCAAGAACCAGTCGAGTATGATGTTTCAGATACTTAGAGATCAACTCACCCAAGAAGAGTACCAAGCTAGCACTCAGATTATATTATGGAGAACAATATGGCATACTATCTTTTAACTGGGGACAGAGAGCCATGAACTCTTCAAGAAGCAATGAATAGTTCAGATGCATCTCAGTGGATGGCAACAATGTAGGAAGAAATTGAAGCTTTGCATAAGAATAAGACATGGGAGATGGTATCACTACCACAAGGAAGAAAGCCTATTGGAAATAAATGGGTTTCCAAGATCAAGCGGAGTGATGACGATTAAGTAGAGCGATATCGTGCTAGATTGTGGTAAAAGGATATGCTCAAAAGGAAGGAGTTGACTTTAAAGACATATTTTCTCCTGTGGTTCGACTTACTATAGTTCGAGTAGTCCTAGTGATATGTACTACACTTGACTTAAGTATTGAGTAGATGTGAAAGCTGTATTTCTTTATAAAGATCTTGAAGAAGAAATTTATATGCTCCAACCAAAAGGTTTTGCAGAAAAAGGGAACGAGAACTTGGTTTACAAGTTGAACAAATCTCTGCATGCTTTAAAACAGGCGCTGAGGTGTTCGTATAAGAGACTTGATTCCTTCATCATGAGCCTTGGATAAACAGACTAAATGCAGACCCTTGTGCGTATTTCAAGATGTTTGAGAAAGATGATTTTACATTCTTACCGTTGTATGTGGATGACATGTTGGTAATAGGCCTCAACAATGATCGTATCAAAGAACAGAAGGCACAATTGGCTGGGGAATTTGAAACAAAGGAATAAGGACTCGTAAAAAAGATTCTAGGGATGCAAATTCACCAAGACAGAAATAATAGGAAGATTTGGCTTTCTCAGAAGAATTATTTGAAGAAGATCTTGAGGCGATTTAACATGCAAGATTGTAAGTCAATTTATGCCCCTCTTCCTGTTAATTTCAAGTTATCCTCAAGTATGAGTCCTAGTAATGAAGAAGAGAGGATGGAGATGTCTCGAGTAGCATATGCATCAGTAATGGGAAGCTTAATGTTCACTATGATTTGTACAAGACTAGCCATTGCATATGCAGTGGGAGTAGTTAGTTGATACATGACGAATCTTGGTCGAGAGCATTGGAATATAGTTAAGAGGATTCTCAAATATATCAAGGGAACCTCAGATATTGCATTATGTTATGAAGGATCAGATTTTACTATCAAGGGATATGTTGTTGCTGATTATGCAAGTGATTCTAATAAAAGTAAATCCACTACAGGATATGTGTTTAAGCTAGTTAGAAGAGTTGTGAGCTGAGTTTCAAAATTGCAGTCAGTTGTGGCTACGTAAATAACAGAAGTAGAATATGTAGTAGCTACATAAACCAGTAAAGAAGCAGTATGGTTGAAGATGTTGTTGGAAGAACTTAGGTATAAACAAGGGAATATTACTCTATTTTGTGATAACCAAAGGGCTTTACATCTTGCAAGAAATCTAATATTTCATTCAAAGACAAAACATATTCGAGTTCAATGCCAGTTTGCTCACGAGAAAGTGGAAGAAGGAATGTTGTACATTCAAAAAATTGATACCATGGATAACCTGACAAATTTTAAGAAAAAAGCAATTAACAATGACAAGTTTTTGTGGTGTTGATCCTCATATGGCCTGACAGAGACATAAGCAACATGAAGTGACAAGGTGGAAAGAATAGTGTGAAGATCTAATTGATTCTCAATCAAATCTTCAAGTAGGAGAATTGTTAACAAATGTGGCTGCCCATAATTGTTGTCAACAATTATGGTTGGTAGGCAACAAACAATTTGTGTCAACAATTGTGGCTACCCACAATTATTGTAAGGAACTCCTGCTTATAAAAAGGCAGGAGTAGCATAAGGAAATGTGTAGATCATAATAGAGAGATGCGAGGTGAGAGAGAAAAAAGAGACTGAGAGAGAAAAAAGAGAGAGACAGATAAAAATATTCTACGTAGTTTTTGTAAGTCTAGTTTTCTCCTTGTAATTCTCCAATTTTTTTAGTAGTACAATTTTGCTATCCTTACCCTTGGTTTTTACCCGGATTTAGGGGTTTTTCAGGTAAAATTTGTGTGTTCATTACTATTCCTTCAGTCTTATTTAGCTACGAACTTCCTCTAATCCGGTTATTTTTCACAACAATCTGGAGACTCTTATAACATATTTTTGTGGGAGCTGCGTTCTTAGTCGTTCGTTCTGTTTTGTCACAAGGGGATAATCAGTTTGGTAATATTTTTTGGAATAGTTGAAAATTTGCTAGTCTAGAAAATCAATTTTTAGAAAATAGTGTTTAATGAATTGGATGCATAATATTAGTTGAACATAATAGAACTAATGGTTCCAGCTGTAACATCAGTGTTGATAGTGGTAGTTACAATGTTATTTGTCTGGTCTACATGTACATTAGAATGGTAGCATCAACATCAATATTTTGTAAGATGGAAAAGTTTAGTTTGATAATAAAAGAATTTGTCTTTTAACTCAACTATGTGGAGTCTGGATTGTCTCTCTAATCTTATTCTGTCTAGCTTTGTCCAACCTAAATAACGTCATCATGTACTTTCAAAAATTTACAAACTTTCCTAGTCTACAAATTTCATGGCTTATGACCTAAGTGGATCCTCACTCGACATCCTCATCATCTTTATCTTCATTCTCCCCAAACCAAAAATTTCCAGACATTCTCCTTCTTTTCAACACTAATGTTTCACATATTCCTTCACTTTCTTTAGCTAGTGGCCATTCAAATAGCAAACGAATATGTTTGAGACTAGAGAGAGAGATAGAGAAAGAATCTCAGTTTTCGAATTCAACAATTCTAATGTTGCAACATCTCAAGTGCTATTGATTTTTTTTCTTTCCATCCTTTGTGTTTCACTTATGTTATTGTTCTTCTTAGGAGTTTGGATTTTTTGGAAAAAATTGTCAGCGTTTGTGAGATTTTGTTTGCTCTTTTCTTCTTTGAATGAGAAATATGTTGTGTGTTTTTATGTGATTTGTTAGGAATAATGCTAACCGAAAAGGAAAAATTGTTCGAGTTATGATCTAATTTTCCTTTTGGTTTTACATTGTTCTCGTTGATGCAACGATTGTTCCTTTTCATTTTTTATATATGTTCTCTATCATTCCATAATCTAACAGGGAAGTCAGATGATTAGTATCTTGATAATGTAGAAACTAAGAAATAAATAGAAAAAGAAAAGATTATTGGAAATGTGGCATATAATGAGACAATAACAATAAGAAGCACTATTAATGCAACAAGCATTGTTACAGTAGTAGCAGCAGCAATAGATGTACCATCCTGGTGTAATTATTGCTGCTATGTATCAAGTGATTTTCTAATTCTATTATTAGTTTCTCCTTTTCATTCTGTCAATGTTTTGTTTATTTTTTATTTTTTATTGTAATTTTTTGGATCGTACAAAGTTTTGATTTTTTTTTCTTTTTGAAAATGTTAGTTCATTCAATGGAATTTTAATGTTGATTGGTAGTTAATATCTAGGATTCAAAAGTAAATCCTTATCTCACTTTTGAATGTTGAAAATAGAAGAAAGGGAGAATGAAAAGTAACTGAAGGGAATCCTATGATTCGAAGAAAAGATACTAGTAACTGTAGAGAATGAAAGTGGCGATGAGGAAGAACTAGAAGGATTTCTAATTCAAAAGATGCATTATGTTTGCTGTTGCTTTTTTGTGTCCTGATTGCAATTTCCTTTTGTTATACTCATTGAAATTCTTTGTGATTAATGTTTTCATTTTTTGGGCTTTTATATTTTACTTTTTCTTTTGTTCATGTTCTAATTCTATTTTCTACACATGGAGCCAATTCCTAGTGGAATTCTGCCTCCTTGTTTTGATTCAACTACATCCCATAGCGTGTAAGAACAATTTCATTTGTTTCCTTATTTTATTTCTTTTTTCAGTTCTTATTCATGTTTATAGTTTGGATATATTTGTACAACATAGTTTTCTTTTTATTGATGAAAGTCTAGCTTCTAAAGAAAAAAAATCCATTTAGTTTTACATACTTATTTTTCTTATATATGTCGTAGAGATCAAATTGTAAATTCCCTTTTTTTGCTTTATGTTTATTTAACAAGACTTTCTTTTTTTTTTTCTCTCTTTCATGAAAAGTGCATCTTTTTTTCTATTGCAAATCTATTCGTATTTAATAATGAATAAACTTTTCTTAAATATCACCTTAATACATATATGATATTGATATCTAAAACATGCAATTTCCCAGTCATAGTTGTAATCCTCGCTCATCCACCCTGTTTTTAGAAACATGCGCGGACCAAATAGAGAAACTTCACTTATAAAATTGCAAATACGATTCAACATATCTACTATTATGCATTTGTTTGATGATCGCTCTACTATATATAATTGCAGTTATCATATGGTTTTGTGGATTACCATGATCAGTCGTCAGCAGCTCTTGCAATAATGACAATGCATGGTCAACAACTGTGATTATTTATACCATTTTGAATTAAAATTTGTTAAGATTTACATTATAATATCTTCTTAATTTATTTTGGGCATTATTTGTAATTAGGCATAATTGATTATTTGTGAAATATCATTGTGATGAGTATTCTACCTTATGTGGGATTCTTTGAAGGTAAGATTGCATAAGGATAAAATCCTATGCTAGGATTTAATTGGGATAAAATCACTATAACTTAATAAGGAACATTTGTAGATTTTTGGTGATTTTTTAAGCTTTATTTTGAAGCTTATTCTGGGGATAAGGTAGATAGATTTTTTAAGATTCAATTGACTATTCTGCAGTTATGTTTCTACTGACTAAATATGTGCTACTTTTGGTTGAAAAACCAATAGGGTTATGGTGACTTCGTAGCTAGATTATTGGGTGATTTTAAGTGATTTTTGTAAGATGAGTTTTGAGGATTTTTCAAGATTGGGGGAGCTGCATTTTCTGTTTGTTGTGAGGGATTTTTATGCTATCGATGATAGTTGTTTTCATGTAAAAAACTTCTAGCAGCCTTGCTGTTTTTGTAGCTTTTCGTGTATGACATTTCATTGATGAAACATTTGTTGATTTTAGATGTTTTATAGTTGCGACGTATGGGATGTTCTAGTGGCAATATTGAAGTTTCATAACAGATATTTCAATGGACAACTTCCCATTTTTTCGTTGACGAAGTTACATTATTAGAGAAGTTGTTTTCTTTCTCAATTATCTTTGTTTGTGTTTTTTATTATTTCAATCACTTAAGTTGTTTTATATCATCTTTATTATTGAACAATGTTAAGAAAAATCCTATGTTGAGGTTGGCATGAGGTGGTCGTGTTATTGAGTGTGATTTACTTTCACAGCTTATGAGGATAAGGGATAGTGTCAAGGGTAGGGTGAGGCGACTCTGTAATGCCTTGAGTAAAACTGTTGTTGCTCTTTGGTGAAAGTGATTAAGCTGGGTGAGGGACCTATAAATGTAGGTAAGATGTGTCAAACTGTGTTACCAAATCTTGGTTGTTAATTTGTTTATTTCGTATTTATTTTTTCTGTTTTTGTTTTGTTAGAAAATTTATAAATTGTTGATACAGTTGCTTTACCTCAAGCAACCACAGATACAGTTAAGTGACAGAACCAAGTTTTTTGTGAAATTACATTCTTTTGAATTTTCAATTAGTATTTAAGCGGGCCACCGAATTAGAACTTAGTACGTTAAGTTGGTGCATATCCTTGTTTCACAATTATGGCTATAAGATAAGGGGCATCAATCATCAGGCCACCGTTGTTAGATGGTTCAAATTATCCTGCGTGTAAATCACAGGTGAGAGTATTCATTCAAGTGCAAGGAACAAAAGCATGGAACTCGGTTTGAAATGGATGGACATATCTAGTGACGATTGATGAAAAGGGAGCAGCAGTGCTTAAAGATGCATCTGAGTGAACAAGAGCTAATGCAGAGAGAACACTTGGAAATTCTCAAGCCCCACAGGTGATCTTTAGTGCAGTTGAAGAAGGTTGCTTTGTTATGATAACAGTCTGTGAATCGACGAAAAAAGCATGGGACACTTTGCAAAGTATATATGAGGGATTGAAATCTGTAATTTGAAGAGTTGAGGATGAATGAAAGTGAAACTATTGGAGACTTCCATGAGAGACTGCGTGACATAAGAAACCAATCACATCAACTTGGGAATAAGTATTTGAATTTGAAACTTGTTAAGAAGACATTGAGATCACTGCCTTTGAGATTTATACTAAAAGCCCATGATATTAATGAATTATCTTTAGATAAGGTAATTGGAATTCTTCCCAACTTGGAGATAAATTTGTTGAGGGATAAACAAGAGAGGAACAAAGGATTAGTATTGCAAGCCGAGATTGGTAAAGCCGTGAATGACTTAGAAGATGAATTCGATGAGAATGAAGATATAGAGTTATTGAAAAGAAATTTCAGCAAGTGGTTAAAGAAAGTATAAAAGGATAGATCCGAGTTTAGACAGAATGGTGGGAGTTTGTCGAACAACAACTTTAAACAACAAGCTAAAACTCAAAAGGGTGAGAGAAAAGTGAAAGGAATTCAATGTCATGAGTGTCAAGGCTTCAGATATGTACAAGCAGAATGTACTAACACTTTGAAGAAGAGAAAAGGAAAGTATTATATGAGCACTTAGAGTGAGAGTGAATTGGAAAGTCAGTATGGTAGTGAAGAAGGATTTGTGAGTAATGCTATGTTGGTTGCTTTATATATAGCAAAAGTATAGTTGCTTGCTTAACAACAGTGAAGAAGGAAGAAACTGATGATGAAATTGTGGATAAACCAGTCCAAAATATTGGAAAAATGTTGATGAATTAGCACAAAGTTCAATTTTAGATTATAACAGTGATGACAGTGATTCAGATTACAAGAGGGAGGATATTTGCAAAGCTTATGAGTTAATGTATGCTAAATGAGTCCAAACATGTAAGAAGAATGAAAAGTTGAAAAAGGAAAACTTTACCATTAAAAACATCATTCAAGATCTAGAGAAGAAGTTATTATCTATAATAGAAGAGCTAAATGAATCAAAGTCGAAGCTAGTCAGTACCGAGAAAAAGATAAGAATATTAGACGGAGGCATCAAGAAGTTAGAAAAGTTGCTAAAAATTGGTATGATTAAAGGAGACCTTCAAGGCTTTGGCAATAAAGGTGAATGTTCTCAGTCGAATGATGAGAAAAATAATGCGGCCATATTTATGCAAGGAAAAATTTTAAGGAGGAAGGTATAGGAAATGAAAAATTATACCTACGTGTCACTTTTATGGGTTAAACGGGCACATAAGGCCAAAATGTTATAAATTGTTACAAAAGATATTTCAAAGGGCTCAAAACTGAAAACTAGACACTCTTCATTAGGTTTCTAGTAAAAGCCCATTTTACCAAAGCATATTTAAGTTAAAAAGGGTGAAAGAAGCTACTTGATGGATGATCAAAGTTGTATGGATAGCCACGTTACTTTTGGAGATGGAAAGAAGTTCACATTATTAAAAGAGGGATACTTTACATGGATAGACAACCACACTTTAAAAATGTGCTTCATGTGGATGGTCTAAAAAACAACTTGATTGTTGAATAAAATCTTCAAAGCCAGCCTTAGGAACCAACTCAAAGAAGTATATAAGCAAGATCCAAAAACTACCCGAATTTGTAGTTCGTTGTTGCTAGTGAAGAAACTGTTCAGATAGAGGATAAGTTAGTTACTTCAAAAAAAGAAATTAACTAGACAATTGATGACAGAGATAATGCGACGAGGAATAAGACCAAGTTTGAATTTTTTTAGGAGCATAGGAACTATGTGCTTTACATTGTTGAAGTATATTGATGTTATTTTTTTTAAAAAGGAGGTTCGAAGGAGTTAACGTCAAGACTCTCTGAGTTTTTATTTACAGGGTCTAAGGTTCAATTTACTAGTGTGTGTTTGGATTTTTCTTTAATTGTTGAATAGTATGTTTGATATGAAAATGAGGCTCTGCTTGATGATTTGAGAGTTTTTCTTTTGGATTTTTATTTACGTAGTTATGTCGAGACAACATTGATTCTTGGTTAGAGACTTATAGGAAGATTCATATTTTATATCATCTGGGTTTTTCAAGTTCTGTCTTGATTTCTCTCTATATTATAGGGTTATAAGTTTGGACAATATGCTTTTATATGGCTAGTGTTTTGACCGGTAGTAAATTGTCATCTTAGCCTTCTGTTGCTGTCTTACATGCTTATAACTTATAATTCTTCTGCTGAACCTATTGCTGATTTTTATGCTTCTTTATCCTCTAAAATTGATTACATTGAACGCATTCTTTGTTTTGGCATTGTTTGTTCCAAGGGAGAGATATCAAATTGTTTTTGGTGATTGTTCCATTCAGGGGGATATTTTAAGGTATATAAGTAACTATTAGTCTTGCTTTTTGGCATCTTTTTGTCCTAAGGGGAAGAAATTTAGACGATTGAATAATTGTTCATTTGGGATTATTGTTTCTTTGGATGTTTCTTGAACTTAACGAACTTGATGTTACGTGAACTTGAATGTTATTTGGAAGTTATTTGAAACTCGATGTTCAATTAAGGGGGAGTTCTTATATGTTATGTGAACTTGACATTATATGTCCAATTATCTTCTTAAAGGGGAGTTTCGATATGTGACAGATAATGGTAAAAAGGGGGAGATTGTTAAGATATACATTATGATATCTTATTAATTTATTTTGGGCATTGTTTGTAATTGGGCATAATTGGTTATTTTTGAAATATCATGACGATGACTATTATACCTTATGTGTGATTCCTTGAAGACAAGGTTACATAAGGATAAAATCCTATGATAGGATTTAATTGTGATAAAATCACTATATCTTAATGTAGAACATATACAAATTTTTGGTGATTTTTGGAGCTATCTTTGGAAGCCTAATTTGGGGATAACGTAGGTAGCTTTTGAAGATTCTATCGATTATTTTGCAGCTGTGTTTCTACTAGGTTTTACATGATTTTGGGACTAAATATATGTTACTTTTGGCTGAAAAACCAATAGGGTTATGGTAACTTTACAACTGAATTTTTAGGTTATTTCACCACAAAATGAAAATGCTTTGGTGTCGAATTAAAACCGTTGCTATAGATGTGCAGTTCGCTACTAGAACTTGTGGTGACAGAAATTGACTCCGTCACATTCCGTTACTGTAGGGAGTGTTGCTAAAGGTTTCGTGACATAGATAAACTCTCGTCTTGCTTCAGAAAATTTTCCCATTGTGGATTTTATGCATTTAGTGACAAAACAATGCGCCGCTAGAATATAATATATTTATTGTGAAAGGAATTTCCATTTTGCTAAAATAGTTTCTATAGCTAACATATAATTATGCAAAACTAGAGTTATTGCAAGAAAATTGCCTTTTGCAATAGATTTATCCGTTACAAGATTCAATGATATCCATGACAAAATATGATTGTATGCT
>JAOSBN010041050.1:0-13159 GCA_027563595.1 Erythroxylum suave
CAGGAGAAACGTGGCTGATCCGCCTGCCAGCGGTCTGGACTGGATTGACCGGTAGAAGATCGGCATTGCGACCATGCCAAGCTCGCTTTCTAATGACCAAGCCACGTTGCTCCACCAGGCCAATCACGAGTCATGTCATGCTGACTCATCCCGTCGCCAGGCTGCACGCGCGGCACACGAAATTATTTCATGCATTCCCTTCACTCCACGAGCTTCTCGATTCTTTTCTCCTTTCCTCCATGCGTCGCTCCACCAATCGCCGCGTTCTTTGCTACACATGTTCAGACTCCTGTGCCTCACCGGCGCGGTCGAGACTGTTCTGACCGAAGCTTTCAGCCTCCTGAACCCCAGGATCAACGAGAGACTTCCGGTCTGTCACCTTGCAAATGAGAAATTCGGAGTAATCTTCAACCTGTTCCGCCTGTGTCGACACCAGACGACGCGATCCGTCCCCGGCGGATCCTTTGTTTGGTTCGTCGCGCATCGCGAGCTGCCTGTGAGGGTCCGACGCGATAAGCGTCCGCAAATGGCATCAGAAATATACAGGGCCAGTAACTCTGCACTGCGGAGTAAGCTAGGATTCCCTATGGAAGAGCCTTTGCGAAGATTGTATGTGTGCCATCGGGACACGATACGTGAGTGCAATCGCGGCGGGTTGTCTGTCCTTTCGCAAGAAAGCACATGCAACTCCATTCGATTCCGATTACTCTGGTGGAGCGGCGCATCTTTCAATTTCCCTTTCAGGTATGCATGTACTTTTTAAACCTACATGGGTTAGGATACTACTAACGGCGTTTGCCTTCCAATTTCAAGGCCTTTAGGCTTGACCACAGCCACTTCAAGAGCCACCGTTCGCCTGTTGACCTGCAGAGAATTCCCGAAACGCTGACATGTCAACCTTGTTCAAGGCGCTGTCCTCTGTAGCGTTCAAATCAACCTTGGGCACAGCTTCCTTTCCTATCCTGCCATCCTTGTACGCTTGGTATGCTTCGAACCATCTTGACGTGCATAAACACCACTTGCAACCTCCTTGCATCCCTCCGATCGATCTCAGGTCGTTGCCTTGCGAGGCCGTAAAGTCAAGGAATTCCTCTGTGACGACGGCTGCGACCGCGTGATTGCCAAAATCGGCGGCTCCTGTGCGACAATATCCATCACGGTAGAAGCCCGTCATTGGAGTGCGTGAAAATAGGGCCAGAGGCTGTTTGAACACTATTGGACAGTCAGTAGTGATCGTACACGGGCAAAGCACGTGGAGCGGCGGGCTCAAGGATGCGCGGCAGTGTCTTGCTATTCTGTGTCTATGCTTTGCCAACCGATAGCAGACACATTTGTTCCATGACATTGTTCCGTAACATTGTTCGGTGACAAGGCTGGATCGCGCAACGTCCATGATGTGCCTTAGTATCAAATATGCACTCACCGTTCTGCGGTGCCATGTCGTGTTGCAATGGGCTTTGATTGTTGTCACTTGCGTAGACTGCTACCACAAACGCAGGTAGAAGACAGATGAAAAGTCTTAGTAGCGACTTAAGATACGTTCCGTACCACTCAGGCAGCATGAGTGACCGATAGCTGGAACTTCAAGTCTGAGGCTCTCAACAGTCGTGGTGGACGAGCAATATTTCTTGGAGAATTCAACGTGATTTCACGAAGTATGTGACGTCAGGAACACGAGGCTTAACTGTATGTGTAGCCCGCATCCGGCAAGCACTTCTGAAACACCTCGAGACAGTATGTCAATCGTCCTTCCAAGTGTTGGTCATATGATTCCCAATCCATATATCACTGTCTGGAGCTTCGAACCCTGAAACATATTTCGCGTTCTTCGCCCGTGCTGGACGAGTTTCTAGCAAAGCCAATGTAATGGAGCTCCTTTGTGTCCCTAGGCTTGCTTTGACTTGCAAATTTATTAGTGCTTCCGGCAACACTCATTGTCAAGCATACAAGTGATCACAAAGCATCATTGTTGGCACCTCGATTCTCCAACATGCGTGACTTGTTGCTACGAATTCGCGATTTCAAACAGCATGAGATCCTAGGAAATTGTTGCAATTTCGGCTAGGTGCATCTTCTAGATTTCTTTCGAGGAGGTGTGTGACACCGACAGTCAATCTTATGCCGTATGCTGTTTGCGGATCGAACACTGCTATCTCCTCAATATTCAGAAGGTGGCATCAGGCGCAGGTGAGCTCAGCTGTATCGCATCTCTGAGGTAGGCTTCTGTTAGAACAAAGAGTCTTTACTGTTTCTGTTTCCGGACGCTCAAAGGAATGCACAGAATCCAGCACTATTTATCGAGGTCCTCGATGACATTAGTCTCTCAATGTCGACCGTATGATGGTCAGCTCTCACTGTATTGACTGACCCATAGCTGCCACTCGTGGTCCAGGATGCCAGCGCGATATGAACCCAGAGAAAGGGGTCTGAATACCTACAGAAACAGATTGGACAGACTACGTGAACTACCCTCAATTGAGGAAACAGGATTTCATGCTGGCGTACCTCGTGAGCGCATTCCGAGACGCTTCTCAGGAGGAATAACGAAGGCTACAGCACGCAAATCAGATCGAAGATCAAGTCTTTCTCCTAGCTTCTTTGAAGGAATCTCGAGAAGCTTATCCGAGTATCACATTTTGGATGACGAGCCGAATCCTACATCTCGGTCCAATCGGCCTTCTGACAATGTCAACAAGCCGATACCACCTCAATCACTCGATATTCATTTCGTTGAAGAGGACAATCACAGAGTTTTCGAGACCAAGGAAATAGCCCATATTCCATATCACAACGATGTGATAAGCGGAGCACTTGGCCCAGGAGATATACCGCCCAATCTCGAACTGAATGACAAACTGGTGAGCGACAAAGACCTGGACAGCCAATACAGTTCCATGCCGTGGCGGATTTTGACTACAAAAGAACTCATCGCCATACCAGGCCTTTTCGTATATCCGGAACGATGTAAAGAAATCCTTGAAGAAGACTTTCTCACCACCAACGAAGGTTTGCGTAGGGTGGTCGCTGAACTTCAAGGCACAACATTACAAGGTGAAGTGTTAGACAGCGTGGTGCTTAGCTCGTTGGCAGCAAGAGGTGGCCGATACAGTCTTCAGGCTCGTCGGAGTGGCAGAAGAGTGTTGTATCCCGAGGACATAGATTGTATTCCAGGTGTACATCCTAGCATGCTCGATCAATCATACTGGGAAGAGTTGTATGCACAGGGCAGTCTTTGGTATGAAATGCCTAAGATATAGCCAGCTATGACACACTTAAATAAATCAGTTCGAGACGATGGTTCAGCAGGACATGACACTTGTGTGTGATGTAAGATGGTCCACGGAGGATCCTGTGCATGGAACGTAGACATTTGAGTGCAGTGGTGGCAATGCGTCGAGCAAGTTCGCTGGCAGATAGTTTCTTGGCAAAACCCAAGATTTATGATTGGTCAAGCGACAAGGCTCTAGCCTGCACCTTCCCAAGCTCCGAATTTCACTGCAGCGCAAAAAGTTCAAGTGAATTTTTGGAGCAGAACTGTACCACGATAATAATTTGCAACACCTTGAAGCAACACTCTTGCTCGCACATATCGCTTGATTCTGAGTGACCAAATAATCGGGACTTTCACAAACCTACACTCGCACACTTTTCGACAGCGATGGCGTTCCGAGGTGGCCGTGGAGGCGGTGGACGTGGTGGTGCGCCTGCGAGAGGTGGAAGAGGCGGCGGACGAGGTACGCTCTCACAGTGACCGATGCGATAGATCTTCCAGAGGTACTGACTGAGAATCTGCAGGAGGTTTTGGCGGTGATCGAGGCGGACGAGGTGGTGGTCGTGGTGGCGCAAGAGGGGCACCACGAGGCTGCGTTGGTGGTAGAGGAGCTCCCAGAGGTGGCCGTGGCGGACGAGGTGGTGCAAGAGGAGGTGGAAGGCCAGGTATCAAGGGCGGTGCCAAAGTTGTCATTGTACGGCTCACAACTTCCCCCCATCCTCTCGCGGGTCACATTGGACAACGTCTTAAGAACAATTGCTGACAAAATTCTAGGAACCACACAGACATCCTGGCGTCTTTGTTGCTCGTGGTGGTAAGGAAGATCTGTTGGTTACCAAGAATTTGACTCCAGGCGAGTCTGTCTACGGCGAGAAGCGAATCAGCGTCGACGCTCCTACAACACCAGGTCTTGACGGCAACAGCGATCCGGTCCCTAATACCAAGGTTGAATACCGAGTGTGGAACCCTTTCCGCTCCAAGCTCGCGGCTGGTATTCTCGGTGGTCTCGATGATATCTACATCCGTCCTGGCGCATCTGTTCTCTACTTGGGTGCTGCTTCAGGTACCTCCGTGTCCCACGTTGCCGACATTGTCGGTCCCACCGGACGAGTTTACGCAGTCGAATTCTCACACCGTTCCGGCAGAGATCTGATCACCATGGCTACACACAGAACCAACGTCATCCCCATCATCGAAGATGCAAGGCATCCGTTGAGATACAGAATGCTGGTAGGTATGGTGGACGTGGTGTTTGCAGATGTGGCACAACCAGATCAGGCCCGTATTGTTGGTTTGAACGCACACTTGTTCCTCAAGACTGGCGGTGGCGTACTTGTATCCATAAAAGCCAACTGTATCGATTCAACAGCCAAACCAGAGGTTGTGTTTGCCAACGAAGTCAAGAAGATGAGAGATGAAAGAATTAAGCCCAAGGAGCAATTGACGCTGGGTAAGTCTTTCAAGCAACAACGCTCTAGATCAGTCACTAATGTCCTATGCAGAGCCCTTTGAGCGAGACCATTGTGTGGTTGCAGGCATCTACCAGCGGTCGGCATAGAATGCGTCGTCGGGTAGTGGTGATAGCGATAGCAAGGCAGCGATTGAACCTCAGGGGCCAGGAAAGCCTAAGACATCGACCGAATCGAAAACCGGCAAAGAATCCAAGTGGCACTCCAAGATCAAGCAAGAGAACGATGTGACTGATGAATCGGCAACGAAATTCATATCCGATGTCCGCAAGATCCTCAGACCCAAATCGAAGTACAAGATGCTGGCGACCTCCAGGGCCAATTCTCTTCGAATGTCTAAGAAGCATTGAGATCACCAGATAAACGAGGGCGATATCGCTGAGGTACTCCACGACATGTAATTGGGACAAATGGCGCATAAAGGAGTTTTTGCTAAAAACCATCACGCGTCTACACTGCTAGGTGGTGTATCAAGTAGCAGATCGGAATGCATTGTCAATGTCAACGTTTCACACTGTTACGCTTTCCCAAAAGTGTCTGTCAAGGCTGCTTGATCATTTGTAACGGCTAAGGGCTATGTACGTTCAATTATTTCCCAAAGACCAGCTCAACGATGTGAAGATACATGGCACCAAAGCTCACAGGGGAATAAACTCCACGACATTTTCGCAGATACCCCTCCAGATTTGCTACCAGTGAACACTTTCTCACTTTCTTTAACTCCTGAAGATGCAGTAGAACCTCCAAGATCCATTATTGAGTAAGTGTCAGTTATTCGTACCTTCATGTCTCGATCCTCGTCATCGAACGATCAATTACCCATGGCTGCGGCAAACTCGTCACTGATCTTCCAAAAAGCTGTTGGTCCAGCCGGTCCATGGGCGTCGAAATCTTTGTCAAACCAATTTCCTGCCCTTCGTCAGCGATGAGTCTAAGTGATGTGTGCTTTTGTGGCTTACCTAGTACGCCTCTGCCACTGTTGATCCCACCAATTTGAATGCCCTCGCTCCTCCATCTCTCCTCACCGTGGAATACTGAAAATGTTGTCCATCGAATGTCGCCGTGTCGTGTTGTTCTTACCGTTCCTTTTGAACTCCAGTTAGCCATCGACCTTGAAGGCGCAGAAACGTTAGTGCTCACCTCTTATATGAGAATTGGCATTGGGATCCCACCTCATGTGTAAACTTTTACTGACACCCTCGAAATGCACGATTGGCATCTTGGGGTCTGAATCCTTGTCGTCTTCGGATGGGGATTCGATCTTGGTGACCTTCAGCTTGAGTAGTATCAAGCGGAAAGCTTCTTTGGTCGAGATCGGCGGTCGTTCCTGATCGGAGGGTATTAGAGGAGGCTGGAAGTTGAAAGCGAACAGATCGTGGTAGTCGAGGAAATTGACCACGCGCATCCAAGTTCCTCTGACGCCATACGGATCTTGTCCGGGGAAAAGGTCTGGTTCCTTCGACACCTTCTCGAAACTGTGTGAGATGAATGAGTTGGCGGCCAGGCCAACAAACGGTTTGTCCCAGAAAGGTCCTATCTCGCCGTTCGTCCGTTCGCTAAAAATGCGCAATCCGTGGGCCAACACGATCATGATGCTCTGTGCCTTCTCCCAATCAACTCGACCGGAACCATCGTCCATGAACGGACCCCAGTAATTCTTAGCTTTATACGCGCGAAGATCGTACACGCGACTTCGTGCATACGGGTGAATCTCTTGGGCTACTGCAACCGCATCGTCGTCAATATCACCATGGTACCGTAGCTCAGCTTGCGATGGTTCAATTTCTAGGCCGTAGAATACATGAAGTTTAGCAGATAATTGTCTGAGTTCCGGGGTGTCGGCTGGGAAGTCTGTGGGTAGGCCTGCTCGAGAGAACAGTGACGACCGTGATAAGAAAGATGAAATGTTCGGTCGGCTGGCTTCCGAGCCAGAGAAGTAGCGCCCCAGAAATTGCTGATTTGAAGACGGCTGTGATGTTGAGATGTCCTGCATGAGTGAAATGGCCGAATTGGCGACGAGCTCAAGATGGTCGTCCTACAACCATGTCAGCTTAATTGCAGTGTGGTGCGCCAATAAATCGTACCTTTGAAGCCGAGGCTTTGCTCTCGAGAATCTTTTGACATTTTGTTAGGCTCTTCACGGATTTCTGCCATGAACCGGGGGTTATTGACGGCTCATCCTGTACACGAAGCTGTTAGTCTCGAACGCTTGACCGTCAGTGTGGCGAGGGGTATATCAGCTTACCCAATTCGACAAGTATTGCGACTTCCACAGCAGCTCGTCGTTGGCAATGGTCTCTGACAGGAAATGACACGTCCTGCACAGGTTCGACAAGTCTGTGGGCTGAACGTGAGTGAAAATTTGAGACAGAATCTCGTGAGGCTGGAATAAGATGGCGTCCATGGCTCTATCAGGCTCGCGAGAAACAACAGAAGTGCTAGCAGCTGGGGGTAATTGCTTTGGCTCAGGATCGACCTGACTGATAAGTATTGCAGCAGCCTCGAGATGTGGAGAAGGCGCGACTTTGGCCAAGGTCAAATGATCTGGGAGTTGCATGGCTGATGGCGCATTGGACGGCGGCGACGACAGAGACTGGAGTAGAGACGACGTTGAGTGCGGATGTGGGAGAAGCAATACAGACTCTGGGCGTGAAACACGTCTTCCAATAGGCGTCCTCGTGGATCTGGCTGGGGAAAGAAGGAAGACGACAGTGGCCTCTGATAGACACACACGGGCGTCGCAGGTCGAGGTCGAGAGCAGTTTAGCTCGCGTGGATGAAGCGACGGTGCAGTGCGGAGGTTAGGACGAGCACTAATTCGACTCACTCGTGCTCTCTGTTGCAGGTGTATCGTTGTTAAGCACGCGCGGTGCCCCCCCAGCCCGAGCGCGTGTCGGAGATAAGGTTACAGCACCCGTCATACACCAAATGGTGAGCTGTCGTTGCTCCTGCTTCACCCAGATCATCGGCGATGGGAAAGCTTAACTGTGCTAGTATTCGACAGGTCCCAGATATGCAGCACCGTTTCCAGCACGCCTGACTCAGCTAACATCATTCACTGATCACATTATTCTCATTACACGTGCTCTCTATCTCGGATGGCTGGGGCGCCTCGCTCTTGTCTGTTCCGACAAACACCAAAGACCCAGCCTGTCCTCTATCCCCTGCCAAATGCCATGACAAGTCCCGCCGAGAGAACGCTCCAGGTAACCTCCGACCAAACGCTCCAAAAACCCAGGCCCAAGAACATCCTATGCTTATCAATAACGCCGTGTATTACCCATCGCATGGTCTTCATGTCTTCGTACAATCCAGTACCACTCGTCGCCCGACTGCACAGGAAGCCGCCTAATGGTTGACACCCAGATTGTATCGATATCTGCCCACCAAGTCAAACACCCATGCGCATTCTTTCGCGTTCATGAATTGAAACAGGTACTTCGTATTCTGTCCCAGACCAACACCTCCCCGACTCTTGACTTCTTCATCCGATCTCCAGACTTGCACCGCAATCCCCAAATGATTGATCTTTTCGAAGCAGCTCTCGCCCAGGGTGGCGTCAAGCAGCACTTGTGTTGGGTCCTTCTCCCACGTCACCACCACCCGCTTCTCTCGTCCGCCCCCGTGGACACGGTGTGGTGTATAGTGAGACGATGGGAGTTGGCATGGTCGTTCCATACTCGCCCTCATCGACGCACGACGTGAGGACTCACCGACCTCTTCCGGGCCCGAGCTCGATGAACTGGGACGAGACGTTTCAGGTGTGTCATCGCTGCGCTTAACAGCAGGTAGGATGGTGAGTCGACTAAACCCCATCGTAACCCAACCTTGATCTCGCCGCACTTGTAGTCTGATCTTCATGTTGTGCACCATGCCAGCGCCATTCAAAGCGGCCGCGCTCGTTGGAGGAACATTCGGTCCATCTTTCCCAGGTGTGAACCCCAACTGGCTAGGCGGAGGAGTGCTCTTGCTTGAATCAACTCCTGTGCCATTGCTCGAAGAATAGAGTGACGCATTGGTGCCAGCACCGGGTTTGCGAATGACCGACGACCGATTCACATTGAAAGAGGAACTCTTGGTCAGTCGTCGGAGAGCGGACATAGCACTCGAGCTTGATTTTGCCGTTGTCTGTGACTCGCCCATGGAAGAAGGCGGAATATTGCCTACACGGTAACTGTTACGGCGTCGCACGCCACTGCCGAAACTGAACCACGATCGAGGCCGAGGAGCTTGCTCAGTGCTGAAAGTGACGGCGGGTTGCTGCGGCGGCCTCGATCGTTCGAGCTCAATGTATGTCGGGTTGTTACATCGAGCCCAGTTTATCATATGATATAAAGCCTAGTTCTCGGCTACAGTACGGGATCTGAAGAGTATGTTGCTCGACGTCTGCATCTGCGAGTCCGGAGTCGGAGGTGAGCGAATATTGATGTCCAACCCGGTTCCCTTTCTCAACGGGACAATTGGTGTGAGTTCGAAGGCTGCCAATGGGCGTTGGTTATGTCCAATGGGACCACTCCATACCTCGCTGATCAAGAAGGCCTCCATAAGACCTGGTGATATTACGATAGAGCAGTACTGCTCTACCAGCGGTTGCCACATTCCTTCGTCGCTCCAAGAACAAATCATTGCAACTGCCCGCCTTTTTAGCGCGTCAGTTCGGTCTGCAGAGCTCGGTACTCGTCTATACGGACCCTGTGAGGCTGAATCGGAAGGTGCTAGAGATCGCGTTCCAGCCGTGGGTGCTGAACGAGGGTATGCAACAGGTGGGTGAGACACCCGCTTACTGGGCATACCAGGTCTCGAGGCTGGAATCTTTTGGTTGTCATACTCGAACTCGTCTGATGTTTGAGAGTCATCCTCACTACTTGAAGATGGTTCCGAATCACTTGTTTCAGATGCTGAAGCAGAAGATGGCGTATACTCCTTGCGTAACGGCGAAAGAGATTGTCGAGCTTTCTCCCTATCCATTTTCTTTTGTGCCTCCGAAGGCCTCAGAGTCGGAATGTTGTGAGATCTCGAGCCAAGGACAGGTGACTGCTCTTTCTTGGGTGGAGGAGGAGTTTTGTCATTTTCAATCTGACTCCCTGGTAGCACTGCCACGGTCTTTACTTGCTCTGGCATTGAAACTGCATCAGTGGGAGAAGTAGCACTGCCATCAAATTTTTCCTTTACAAGAGTCCTTTCCACCCTTCCGTCTCTCGAGACCGGAGTGATAGGTTGACTGACGACCTTTCGACCAAACCCAGAGATCGTGGACCAGGTATCCCGGATTGCTTCCGTCAACGGTACACTTGTCGAAGTTCTCCTCGCTTTCGGTATCGTTGGGAGAGCTTCTGTAGGTGTAGATGAAGGTGCACGCTGGTGGCTAGGTGGTCCTGAAGTCTCGGTCGCCGCATGAGTGTGAAGTCCCAGAACCTCTTCACGAGTCTGCTCGGGGTGCTTGTCCTTCTGCATTTGTCTCACTGGTGCATTCGATTGGACCTTGGTAGCAGAAAGCGTGCGATCAGGTAGAGCTGACGGTGGTTTCGGAACAGATATCATCTGCGGTTCGTGATTTCGCTCGTGGACTGAACTGGAGTGACTGTTAAGATTCTGCACCTTGGGAGGGACAGTGACCATTGGTGCCAACGACGAAGGAGCGTACATCGAACCAGAGGCAGCCGTGAATCCGGAAATTGTAGACTTGTCCGAACTCTGCGTGCAAGATGGGACAGGCTTCCGTTTAATGCCAGCATCATGAGCTTGCCAGTGCTCCGGAATGTCCCTTCTTTGCAATCCTCCACCCATACTGAGCTTCGGCGCGGGCTTCTCGACCGTCGGCAAGTTATCTAGAGGTTGTAGCTTCTCTTCCTTCGATGCGACAATCCCTAACACAGAGGGCTCACCCATTGGTATGTCGATCGTTTCGACGCTCGGAATGCGTTGCAATGTTGCTTTCGTAAGACCGACAACCTTAGGTGCAACGATCGTCGATTCCTCGAGGTTAGTCTTCGCAATGTTCGGGTGATTGTTGAGTTTGGGAGGCAGTGGATTGGACCCTAGCATAATCATCCATTCTGAAACAGCTTCAGGCTCATCCGCTCTCAATGCTAAGAGCTCACGCCACTCTTGTCCCATGCCTGCCCTTCCTCGAAGCATGATCACCAAATCACAATCCGACTCCCCCTTCCTTGCCGACACGAGACTGAGATCTGTAGGTGTAAAGAGAAGCCATCTTCCAGTCTCATCGATTTGGCATATCAGAATGTCACCACCATCAGGTGAATCTTGATTGTTGTCTCGTAATATCAACTCGACCTTGCTGTCCATCCTCTGTCCGGTCGAGTGAAAAATCGTCATATCAAAACAGTCACGGGCTCTCACCCTTTTCTTCTTGTCGATGGTTGTTCCAGCCAATGGGCCGAGATTTCGAATATCTCGACATTTTGTTGCGTCTATCCTGGCAGCAGCCTCGTCTTCGAGTCGCCCTTTCTCCTGTTGATGCTTTGTCTTTGCTGCTGTTGTCAATTCTCGGTAATCTTCTGCAATTTTTTCTGCGACTGGATTCTCTGGAAGTTCTTCTTGTATGTCAGTAAGGGCTCTGCCGAGTTTTCGAATGTTGACGAGGGGTCGCTTCATGAGGTATGCAATGTCAACCGTTTCGCCTTCCGAGTCTATAATGTCGCCGTTGGCATTGCGAGCCATAACCTCGTTACTTTCGCCGTCAGAGCCTTCCAGTGGCGCTAAGTTGACAACAACGTCTTGAAAGCCCAATCTCCACGCTTTTAGATACTCCGAGTAGGCTTTGTGTGCAGTTTGGCACCAAGAGAGCAATCTGTTGACGTCTTGCAACGGCATACGATTGTGTAGAGTCTTGATTCTTTCCAACGCGATACCCATATCAACGATGGGCCGGCTTAGAGCAAGATCGTTTGTTAGGTTAGGGGAAGTACTGAAGAATTCCGCCGCGGCAACCGCATCAGACTTTGACAGAACACATTGTAACAAGACAGGGATCACTCCATCTACCAAAGTCCTAAGTTCACGACAATACTTGCTTTGCTCTTCCGACAATATCTCCAATATTTGCCTGATGGGATCAGTGTTTTGTTGTTGATTGTTGATTCTTGTGCTACGTTTTCGCTTTGAGCCAGTCCGTAGTGATCGTCTGGACAATACTGTCATCATGTCCTCATCTGTGGTGAACTTCTGCTTTGAATTATCAGCAACTTGGGGCCGGTCATCTTCAACAGGACGTATCCGTTCGTGGAACGTCTCGACAGATGCAATTGTTGACAATTTTGTTGGCCCTGCTTGGGGACAAGGTCGCTCTTTACGTTGTACATGGGAGTCTTGCTGCTCGTGACGAGCATCCTCAGGTTTCGTTTCTGCTTCTTGTGGGATCTGTGGCAAGTCCCGTCGTTTTGTTCTAGATGCTTTGGCTCCTCTTCTTTTTAAGCTGACTGGTGAAGCAGGTTCATCCTTGTCTTCCAATGTTGGATTTGGAGACGACAGAGGCTCTTTGCCGCCATCTGGTTTAGCAGACTTACCGATTGCATCCCAGATCTTGTTCGCATCCAAAGGCGCTGAATTCGTCTTTGACACGTTCCGCTTTACTGAATTCTGCTTGGCCGGACGGACTGCTTCTTTCTCGACTTGTAATACGTTGAGCGTGTTCTCGATGAATGGATCTGGCTGCTCGTCCAGCCACGCCTCGATGCTCGGTAAACGATTCGCTATCACAGGCTGTGGATCGGCGATTCCCAAGACTTCCCTTGTTTTGTTCAGAAACGCTCCCTTCTTCGACCTTGGAAGGTGATCTTGGTAGGCTGACGGAGGATGTCCCAATGTTTCCGCGTACCTACTCCTTTCGTGGGGCTTGCCATCATCATCTTGTCCGAATCCATCCTTCCATTCGAAGGGGGATGATCCCCGAATGGTAGGAGAACCATCACGATGACCAATCTCTTTTGTCTCGGAGTGGAAGCCACGAACCGAGACTGATTCGTCTGCAAATATGGTCGGTTCTGGGTCATCGAGTTTGAGAGAGCTCCTCCTATGTTCAGGGGACTGCCGAGAATCTATGATCTTTCGTGACCGCGCCTCAATCCGACGTTGTCGCCTCTCTTCTCTTTCTGCTTTAGCTTGCTTGAGCGACCTCGGCGAATGACTTTTCGAGGGAATCCGATCCGAACTCTGGTTGCCGACGTCTGCCTTTTCTGCGTCCACAGCTTTTGCCTCTTGCCTAGGACTCCGTTTCGCTTTCCAATGCTCATCGCTGACCACTCTCTTCCTTGGCGTACTGGCTGAGCGAATGCGAGTGGAGCTCTCATGGTCCGTTCGCCGCGGATTTCGCTCTCTCGACTTCGGCGCATTCTGCCTGCCATCCTGTCCTCCAGCATGCTCATAGGTTTCCAACACTGGTGTGACAGACGCTTCCG
>JAOSBN010041061.1:0-15390 GCA_027563595.1 Erythroxylum suave
CGTTGTAAGCTTTTCTCACAATTTTGTATATGCGTAAATGTGTGTAATTCAGTAAGTATCAGTTCCTTTGCAATCTTCGACTTCGACTTGTATTTATAGCCTTCGTCTCTAACTGCTTCTTGATTCTTGAATCTTGAATCTTCAATCTTCAATCTTGAAAGAAGCGGTTAATCAGTTGAGTTCTGTAACTAGCCCAAACTGACTCTTGCGTCTGCTTCTTTTTATCTGATGATTCATTATTGTATCTGCGTCTGCGTCTGCTTTGCGTCTGCTTTGCGTCTGCGTCTGCGTCTGCGTCTGCTTTTGATTTGCGTCTGCGTCTGCGTCTGCGTCTGCTTTTGATTTGCGTCTGCGTCTGCTTTGCGTCTGCGTCTGTGTCTGCTTTGCTTTGCGTCTGCGTCTGCTTTTGCTTTTTATTTGATCTCTTTTTGTTATATATCAAAATTATATTTAAGTAAAGTCATCTTGACTTAACATATAACATATTGAATTTGAATATATTTTGTCTCTGAAAATTTGACTTGAGTGAATACATCAATGTTGGTTCACTTACTAAGTTCACAAAACTTATCAAAATTGCAACGTTGTCTTTCAAGTTCAGGGGATATAAACTAATTGGAGTATAGCCATTGCAATCAGATAGGGTTTAGTGGTCAGGATCAGTTTGCCTCTACACATGTCTTCAGTTTTATTATATTAAGAATTGTATTCTATAACTATTGTACAATGTATATATGAATTGTAAAGTGTAATAAAATTTATAACTAAATATGTATGTAAATGAAATGGGCCTAACGATTATTGATTTCTAAAAATGTGTTGGTGTTTGAGCAAAATTTTGCAATGTTTTGATTTGACTGTCTTAACATACCATCCTTATAGAGTATGTTCTCGAAATATCATTAATACGTTCAGGTATTTGCTCTATGAGAGTGGTGCGTTACTCCTAATCACTATCTAAAATTAGGTAAATGATACTCACTTCTAACAACTTAACTACCTCCTTCATCTGAGGATTATCCTTTGTTGTCTTTCCCTCACTACTATATTTTCTTCCTCGGAATTAATCCTATGCATCACCATATTAGGATTTATTCCCCTTATATAAGATATTTGTTAACCTATAACCTTCATCCTCTTCCTAATTATCTCTACTACCCTGTTTTCTTATTTCATATCTAACTAGTTTGAAATGATGATGGGTAATATTTGACCCTTACCTAGAAAGGTATACTTAAGATGTGTAGGTAAAGGCTTCAACTCAAGAGTCGTTGGTTTTATAATGGAGGCGTGGGTGCTTTTGTTCTCACTAAGATCTTTTAATTGGATTGAACAATTAACTCATCCTTTTTTCCTTCTCCTTCAATTTCAACTTCCTCAAAACTCACTTGCTTATTGTAGCTCTCATCTTACTCTTTCATGCACTCAGCCACTATGTCTATCTTCATGCAAGAGCTACTTTCCTTTAGATTCTTCAATATTTTTTTCATATTAAAATCTACTTAATCATCCCAATTCGAAGGATGAGTTTCCCTTCATGAACATTAATCAAAGCTCTCCCAGTGATTAATGATATACTTCTTCCTTACTTTTAGCTTCCTCAAAACTTGCTTCTTTATTGTTGCTCTCCTTTTCTCTTTGATACATTCATCTATGATATCTATCTTCATACAAAAACTGATTTCTTTTGAATTCTTCAAGAATTTATTCATTTTAAACTCTACATGATCATCACCAATCTAAAGAATTAGTTTTCCTTTTTAAACGTCAACTAGAGCTCTTGCAATATTTGTAAATGGCATGCCAAGAATAAATGAGAAATTCCGATCCTCTTTAAAATCTAAGACCACGAAGTCTATAAAAATAATGAATTTGTACACTTTAACAATGATCTCCTCTACAATACTAAATGCTTTCTTTGTTGATTAATCCACCAACTAAAAAAACATAGAAGTTGGCTTCACTTTGCCTAACCACAATTTCCAAACACTCAACAAAGTTATAAGTTTGATTATTGAACCTAAATCATATAAGCATTTACCAAACTCTAACTCACCAATGATATAAGGTACAGTAAAACTCCCTAAGTCCTTTAATTTTAAAGGAATATGGCTAGTGATTATGAAACTATAACTTTTTCTTAGAGGAACCATTTGGTTGTCCTTCTATGTTTACTTGTTTGAAAGTATATCCTTGAGGAACTTTGCATACTTGGGTATATGTTCCAAAGCCTCCACAAAAGACAAGTTTGATTTGCAATGATTTTAGATTTTCCATGAACTTGACAAATTGTGCATCCAATTTGATCTTCTACAACCTTCATAGGAATGGAATATTTGGTGGTTATGGGGGAGGAGGAATATAGGGAGGATCCTCATTCTTGTTTTCATCCTTTTCCTTCTTTTCTTTCCCTTCTATAGGGTAGGTTTCAGCTAGTTCTTCCGACCCTTTCCCACTCCTAAATGTGATGGCCTTCATTTTCTCACTTGGATTTGTTTTTGTGTGGTTCAGGGAGGCTCCCTACACATCATGTAGATAATGAGCCCACTCAAACCTCCAGATTATAAATGGAGGATGCATAATTCTTCATTATTTGGTCAAAATTTTCTTCCATCTTCTTCTAGGTCTCATTTTGGCTTATGAAATTGGAATTCAACATGTCCACTAACTTGTCCATATTTGATTCCTATTGGATCGCTTATGGCCCAAAAATGCGCAATGCGTAACAAAATGGACCATAGGATTTCGGGTCTTATGCCTTGGTTAATCGAAATTTCACAACAAGAAGTGTACGAAATTACCTCTTAAAGCTCGTGGATTGGGATTCTTTTCAGATATTTTAACGCTGCAGCTCGTGAACATCCCCTACTGTTATCCACTTGAGGATGAATGATCCGGACAATGCATAATGTGTGCTAACACATTATAAAACACTTAGAATGCCGCACAGTTTTTCTCTCAAGAAAAGCAACAAGTGGCTAGTGGCTAGGGCTTTTCGCGTGTCATCTAATGAGACATAAGCCCTCTATTTATAGAGAAACCCTTATCCTTATTCCTAGTTGGAATAGGAAAATTCTATTTTAATAGGATTAGGGATAAGAATATCATAATCCTAAACCCATTAGAATTATAGAAGCCCAATAAGTTTCAACCCATATTATATCTCATATAATAAAAGCCCGACCACTTAATTCAATCCACATATATTTATCCAGTGCCTAATAAATTAGGCCCAAGAGAATAAACCCAAATCACATCTGTGTGTGACCCTATAGGCTCATTTGATGTTAGCAATGGGCTTGATCACAGTTCAAGGCCCATAAGTCATAAGCACCCTCTATAAGACATTATTACTACCCAAATCAAATAAGGATCGGTAATCCGATATAACTTGTAACCATGGTTACAAACTCAGTCCCTTTGTAACATGATATCAAGATTAATCATAAGGCATGGTACATTTCAACCTTTAATTAATTATAGCTTCTTGATTCCCAATTTGACCGACTATAGTAAATGACATTGATGACTCCTCATCAATTCATTTGAGCTTGGCCATGCATTTCTTCAGTCAAACTTGTCAAGAGGCCCAAATGATATCTCTCTCATTTAAGAGAGGTACAAATCCCATCTAAGTCATTCACATCCCTCCGCATGATTCATTTAATGTCCAACATAAGACTACTTGTTATCCGATTAAAGATAACTTAGTCTAATGTCAAAACACTGAATTCCTCATATAGGGAACCATGATGACTTCACGTCAAGGGACTAAAGTCAAACCATATTTAGAATCACTAATGACATGAAACTATATAGTGTTCTCTCTTTAAGTCGGTCCAATATATGTTCTCTAACATATATCTATGTATCTAATTTGATCACTCATTTTCATGATCAGTAAAATGTGATCATCAATCAGAACACATACTAGCCTTAATTCATTATTTTTCCACCAATAATGATCGACCAGGGACAGTTTAAAATAGTGTTATAATGCTTATGACTTTACCATCAAGTCACATACTTGATGACATAAGCCTAATACTATTCATGGAATGTAAATCACATTACATAAACAATATACATGTATATATGAAAGACTACCTCACAACATATAAATAATAAATCAAAATGTCAGTACAAAAGTCACATATGACCATTGGCCTAGGGCACATTACTAGTAATTCCAATAAACTAAGCTTGTCTTGCTGAAATCCTTATAGGCCTTTAGCTCTCATTTAATTTCCTACATTATTAGACTAAGGGAATTTCAAGTAGTTATTCCATAAAGGATTCTAAGTGTTTAAGTAAGGATTATTACCTCCCTAATCCTATTGTGCTCCCACAAAGATGAGTTGCTTATGTAGTTGTTTTCCACTGGGAAGCAATCAACTTTGATATGACTTTCTTATTCGCATAGCTCACATTTATACTGAATTGCTTTAATTAGGGCAGAAGAGGTGGTTTTAAGGCTTTTCAATTGTTGGGATAGGTTAGCTATGTTAGCCTGCAATGCTGACATTGAATCTAAAACAAACATTCCCTCTTAATCTAGAAAGGTCAATTGTTGTTTACTTCTTTTTAATGTCCAAAGACAGCTATTGTTCACTATCTCCTCTAATAAATTATGTGCCTCTTTAGATATTTTCCACAAGAACAACCCTCCAGTTACGACATTAATGGTGCCTCATATGGGTAGATTTACTCCGTCTTAAAATGTTTGCAAGAGGAACTCCTTTGGCAATTTATAATGTGGACAAATCCTTTACAAATCCTTTTATTGCTCCCATGCTTCTTATAAAGACTTCTTTTAATTTTGAAGGAAATTTGCAATTTCCTTTATTGGCCTTGTTGTCTTTGTCAAGGGGAAGTACTTAGCTAAAAAGGTTTGCACCAACTACTCCCATGTTATGATGTTCGTAAGGTTGAATGAATTCAACCACACCTTGGCTCTATCCTTAAGTGTAAAGGTGAAGAACCTCATACTAGCTGCACCTTCTAATAACCTATTATACTTGAACATCTCACAAATCTCTAGAATGTTGGCCAGATGAGCATTGGGATCTTCGTTGTGCAAACCATGAAATTCTACGTTATTCTACATCATGTTTAGTAATGCTAGTTTAATTTCAAAGGTATTTGTTTGCATTAGTGTTCATGTAATTCCTTATTGATTGGGATTAAACCCTGACCTCATAAATTCAATAATGGTCAATTGATGTTCTCCTTTATTTCCTTCCTTCTCCATTATTCTTTTTTTTTACTTTTTGGAATTTAGCTTTTCAAATCTCTCTTTCTAGCTTTGTGAAATCTAGAGCTAATGTATCTTCTAATTTGCTTAAGATTCGAATGATCTTTGTGTTCATGCACTTGCAATAACATAAGCAAAAAAGTAAGAAATCCTTAAATAAAAGGAATCAAAATCATACAAGATTTTAATTTAATCCCTAGCACTGGCACCAAACACTTGTTGACAGTTTTACATAAAATCCTTTGCACTACAATTATATAGATAGTAACTCGATGTATAAAAGGTATCATTCCCACAAAGATTGATTAGTCACCTAACAAATTGAATGCATTTTTGTCTAAGGTAATAAAAGAAGATTGAATTAATTGAATTAAAACAAATTAGCTGAAATTGAAATAAACTAATAAAACTAAACAATTGAATAATTGTACTATCAATAAGAATAAAGTTAGTCAATAATGGAAAATTATGGATTATTCTATCCTTATTTTGTCTTTCCTTTATCTTGTTAATTTAGTTATCACCCTCTCTTGTGGTTTAATCAAGTGATCTTAATGAAAATCAATAATAATTGAATTACAACCTCTCAATTCACAAAACTAATCTGAATTATTTAATTGGATTTGAAGCAATCCTAAGTATAATTAACTCATAATGAAGATCTCTCTTCAATTTTTTATGAATCTGATATTTGTAGGTCCTACAAACTCTTATTGCACACCTTAACAAATATGACTTGATTCATTCTCTCATTTTGTTATTAATTATAAGCATAAAAAATATATAAAAACATTAATATATCTATTGAATTTAACAAGAATAAGGTTAAACAAAATAGTTCAACAACATTCCCTAACATGGATTTAGAAACATATAATCATTTTCAATTTCTGCTAATCCAAATTAGCATCCAAGGCAATGAAATGTAAGAATAGAAAAAGAAGTTTTGTGTCTTAATCTAGAATTTTAGAAAGACTGGAGTTGCTCTTGATGTCTCCATTTTGATCTCTTTGATTCTAATGTGCAGCATTATTTTTGGTTCTTTTTTTTTTGGCCTTAAATACTTCTTGAGGCTTTTAATTACCACTTAATTTGGTTCCAAAAATAGCCCTAAAATGTTAAGAATACAAAAATTCACATTACTGGAAATCACTGTGCCTGATTGCATATGGATGCATCCTATCCATGCTCTCTATCACAATCATAGATGGAATGCACAATTGTTACAGAGGCTCATCCCATTCACCAACTGCTTATGCACAATAGTGCAATTTTGCACAATCATACATCTCCCTATTCTTCAAGTTCATCATTTCTTCAATTTTCCTGCTTCCACTTACCAATAAATGCATCAAACAATGCTTAAAACATAAAACTAAGATCAAATACTTGCTTTAAAATGATCAAACAACTAAAACACTAACAAGAACACAATTCTAAGTCCTAAACACATTATTATCATCTAAAAAACACTTAAGAACACACTTAAACCTCTTAAAAGCATACTATAAAATACACCTATCAATGAACTATCCACTCCTATGGACAAAGTTATGTCAAGATAAATAATGATCCAAAACTTCAAACACACGGGAAAAGTGTCAATGAAAAATTAAACTTTATATAACTATTAGAAATATCTCATTTAAAAAATTATTTTATGATATGGAAAGAGGTGTGATTTGTTCCTCAATGTTTCACATAATATTTAAGTAAGTCCCTACAATTATCTCTAGCATCTCTTTATATTCTAATATTACGAAAATGATACTCATTATACCCTAAATAGGGTAAAAAAAGTGGCAATAGATAAATTGGTAGGGGTTTATTTAGGCCTTTTTGTGAAAGTTTAGATGAAGAATCACACCCTTGGATAATGTTTAAAGAAATTATTTTTTAGATCACATCAGTGTTTGGTGAGTCCAAATTTCCAATTTACGACATCATATAGGCTAAATTAATGACACATATATTAGAAATTTAATGGAATCATGTGGTAGTTCTTATATTTTGATCCCCTTGCCTTATAGTTGATTTCAAGTAGGTGTACCTATAATTCTATAGTATAAGATATTGAGTACAAAATTTTAATCACCCAAGGAATATAATTATTAATATTGACCTTCTTTCTGTTATCTAATCAAAAATTTAAGATCACGGTGATTAATTATATTTAAGATTGAAACAATTAACTAAGGATAAGTACATATAATTAATAAAGTAAAATGAAAATTGAACAAAGAACCAACCAATGAAAAAATAGTACCTAGAATTCAAATCCCCCTAAAACTTCTTATGCAATAATGACTTCAGATATCAATTTAATCTAAATTGCATTGAATTATGGAAATTCCTCAATTATGCTAATATCTTTTTTAAGACTACTAATAACAAAACCTAGTTTAATTGATTATATACCCTTAAAGTTACAATAATCGATTAATGAATTTCACTATTAAGTTTAACCTTGATTTAGAAGATTTGTGTTAACCTGTCTCCAAATGTGCATGAAACTCCATTTAGTTATGCAAAATTTATTCATACAAAGGATTTATCAATCTGAACTATGTAAAATCTCAAATGAATCAATATACCAACAATATTAATTCAAAAATAATAAAGAACACACAATTGAACTCAATAAAACTAAATAATAAAATTAAAATATAATAAAATCACTTTAAGGTCTATCCCAAGGTTTATTTGATCCAAATACCATAAAGAGTTTAATTCCTAATCATATCTAACAATATGTCAAAGCTAAAGAGAAAACATAAAATCAAGGACAAAATAATGAAATCCTTTTAATCTTTAAAATTTTCACTATAGATTGATGAAAATCCACTCCAAAATTGTGTCCTTAGTTGTTTTTCATAATTTCTACCATCCTAAGGTTTTTAATTATGTTTAACCAGCCTCCTCTCCACTTTTGACTCTCAATTTTCCCTTTTAACATTTAAAATTTAGATTTTGGGTGATACACAATCCATAATATAGGCATGTTTATGGTTGTGTACTTTAAACAAATATTCAAATCTCTTTTGGATACAATATGCGCATTAACAAAATCGTGTATTGTCAAAACGACTTACTCTTCATTTAACATGAATGTGTTATAAAGAAATCTGTCAACATGATGTTAAACTCTTGAAGCATGGTCATGTAGTTGTAATACACTCCATAACTTAGGCAAAATATCTCCAAATTGCTCTAAGTGAATTGGGCCCTAAAAAAAATATGAATAACTTAAGTTCCAAAAATAATAAAAGTATTTAAATAAACAACTAAAGTGTACTAAATATAAGCCTTAAAATATGACCAAATCAACACTACCAAGTTCCCCACACTTAGGCATTTGCTTGTTCACAAGCAAACAAAAATTCAAATTCATCAAATCTTCTAGATATCTATCGGTTCACCATTTCATCCTATCTATTCACACTTTAAATTTTATGCCTTAGGAATCAATCCAAAATATATTTAGAATCAAAAAAACATATTACAGATTTCCATAAGTGAGCATCACAAATGATATCTTAACAACCTTTTTGAAATAAAGTACTATAGGATTTAACACCCTCATATAAAATATTCAACAAATTTACTAAAAGTTTTGAGGGAAAAAATTAATGGAATCCTCAAATCATTTGATAATATAATTTTTAATCATATGCTTGTTAATATCACATTTTTACCACAACAGGAAAAAATCAAAATGTCTTTAAATAGAGGTATAGTGAGGTTTAGGTAAAGGTATGGTAAGGGTAAATTTTAGGTTCTTAAAAATGAAAGATTTTTTTTTTGAAAAAGAAGAAATGTACATTCAAAAAAGCCAATAGTATCTGGCGACTATCAAGGATTACAAGAAAGGACTTTCAAAATAGGAAACTAGACATTCTAAAAGAAAAAAAAAGATACCACTCATTCTGAAATCTTTGCTTTTGTATGTTGCTTTGGCATCTAATATGTTGTAAGAGTTGCTTGCAGAACTGTGTTGAGGCAAGTTTTAATCTATTTAAAACTTTTAAAGTACTGCAACCGCACAAGTCATGGGTTTAGTATGTGAGGTATCGATCCCTCGAGGGTTTGTTTAACTAATCTAATTCTAATATATCTAAAACCTAAAGAATTATTAAAAAGAAAATAAAAATGCAAAAAAAAGTAAACACATGAAGATGATTGATTGGAAAAAATGTAAAATTAACACAAAAAGAGAATCAAATTAAGCACCACCAAATTAACAACGGCAATCATAGAAAGAAGATTGGCCAAATATGAGAAGGGGGATTTATCCTATTATTAAATGCTAACATGAATTTTTTTTAGTTAATACAGTATCAGTCTTAGACTTTCGAAGGATGGATTACTCTCTCTCTAGTTATAATCATTAAATCCTAAATCATAACCCTAATTGAATTATAAAATTTGCAATCGCTCAATTAACAAAAAACCCATAATTACAAATAGATCTTAATCCCTATAATAGACAATCAGTGCTCACATGAGAACTCTCTTTGTCTCAATTCTTGATTTGATTATTTGCATGATATTTTAGATTGTTTAACTCTCATTTCCTAATCTAATCATTTTGCTATTGATTCACTCTATCGATTTATTAACGAAACATTCAAATACAACAAATAATCACAACACCCAATATATTATCGTCAAAAGAAATCACATTAACATTGTTTCAATAAAAAATTCATAAAGAAGTTTAGAACACCATCATCAAACACAAATCCATCACTAACAAATTGATATTATACATTCAAAAGAAAGAACAATAAAAATGAAAAAAAGTCACTTGCAATTGTCAGAATCGATCGAGAAGATGGCAACATAGTAGCCCCCTTCTTCTCCTTCTTCCTCTCTCCTCCTCTCTCTTCTTCCTCTCTCCTTGGATCTTTTTTAAAATGACAGAGGTTGGAGATCCTCTCTAAGTCATTTATCTATCTTTATATAGTATTTCCATTTAGGGTAAATCCTAGGGCCAAAAATGTAATCCTGAAAGGATGTCCATGTCTTCTGTCATATAGACCATGATCATGGCCCATAGTGCCATGATCATGGCACTAAATTTTGCTTCTATCATAATCACTATAGATGAAGCCACAATCGTGGCACATCCACTAGGCTTCTATTATGGCACTAAATTTTGCTTCTTTCATGATCGTGGTAGATGAGGCCACAATTGTGTCACATCCACTAAACTTTTTTCACAATTGTGGCCATAGGTTTTACTTCAGACTTCCTCTTAATCTCCTCTGTTCTTTGATATTTGACATGAAGCACTAACAAACAAATCAACGCATCTTAAATATACAAAATTTCATATCAATGGCATGCTCTAACCCCTAAAACACTCAAAACATAATTGTCTAACTAAATAGCACAATTATAACCTAGACATGCCCTAATTAATCAATTTAAAACTAAACATATACTAAACTGCCCACTAAAATATTATGCAATTTACCACTATCAACATCCCCACACTTAAAATGTTACATGTCCTCAAAAAAAGATAAAACAAGAAAAGCACAAACTCCAAACATAATTAACAACAAAACAAACTCATAAGCAATAATAGGTCAATGACATTAAACTTCATGAAACAAATTTAACTACAACACGATCCCTCAAGTTATTCTAACTTATTAATTTGTAAGATCTGTGTCTAAGTGTTTCATACCAAATATACTTACTAATCAAGACCATAATGTCAAACTCATTCACTCTTATCACTTACACACACACATTGATAATTATTTGATCAATCAAAATTGTAACTATCCTTAAGTAGCTTTTCATGAAAATTAGAGCTATTCACTAAGATTAGTAGGATTTATTAACCAACACACTATTTTTATTACTTTTGATTGACATGAACCTAGCCTTTTGACATGAAGGTAAAAATTTGTTATGAATGTCCCCCAGTTACTCAACTAGGCCATATTTTTATTAAGTGGCTTGGTTGGAATGTCATTATAGTCTTTTGACACAAAGGCAAACATTTGTGATGAATTTCCCTCAGTTACTCAGCTACATCACATTCTCAATTGGCCACTATCTCTATTCATAACTCGATTTGTTTCAAAAAGGGCCAGTAGAATAGTTATTTATTAAACAAAACACACATTTTTATATTTTATTTTTATTGCCTACCTCATTTCTTTAGTTAATCATTCTCATGAAAAGGTACTACCAATGCTACGTATTCGATTAACCTAAAATTTTAAATGAATGTGGTAAATTATAGAGTGAATGATCCAATATCATATCCTAATCAACATGCATATTTAACCGAAACAACCTAGAACACTAATTTCATAAGCTAATAAATCTTCGCAACCTAAAAGACTATGTTTAAAGCTAAATCAATTTCATTAAGTCCTAGTCATTGACACAAATCACACCATGCAATCATAAACAAAACTAATATACAACATGCAAAATTCACATTCAAATAAAAAAAATATAATAGATATGACCCTCCCCACACTTAGACAACACATTTTCCTCAATATGAAAAGAACAAACAAATAATACATAACGTGGGAATAAAAATAATGAAACAATAGAACAATTGAAAATAAAGATAAAAAAGACAAGGGTTAGAGTCTAGAACATGTCATGGTGATTGAGGTGCTGACGGTGATGCTGTTGAGACCCAATCTTCTTGATATTGAGATTGTTTTCCTTTCGTTTAACTACAAAATGTGCTTAGTTATAGTCATTAGCTTGAGCTTATGTCATTTGAAGCATGTTCAATTTTTTGAAAGGATAAAAGATTACTTCTTTTTCCTTCGAAATCACTCCACTAAGATAAGGTTTGTAGTGATGCCCATTCACCTTAAGGTTTCTTTATTTGTATATTCCAATTCTAGGGCTTCATGATCAAAAACTTGGGTGACCATAAAAGGTCCACTCCATCACGATTTCAGCTTTCCTAGAAGCAATCTCAACCTCAAATGGTATAGCAACCTGCATCTTTACCTTGAATTCCTCCTAGTTAATATGAGAGTTGTGTCATCTCTTCAGCTTCTCCTTATAAAGTTTAACTTTTTCATACGCATTGGAACCAAACTCATCGAGTTCAGTTAGTTACATGAGTCATTTTTAACCTACTTACTTCCAATTGAAGTTTAAAGCTCCCATTGCTCAATATGCTTAATGCTCTATCTCCACACAAAAATGACAAGCCTTACCTATACTAGCCTAAAGGGAGTCATTCTGATAGGTGATTTGAACACAGTCCTAAAAGCTTATAAAGCATCATCTAACCTTAATGCCTAATCCTTCCTAGAGCCATTCACCATCTTTTCTAGAATTCGTTTCAGCTCTCAATTAATACTTCCACTTGTCCACTCGTTTACGAGTGATAAAGAGTAGCAACTGGATGGTGGACTCCATATCTTTTTAGGAGGACATCAAACGACTTGTTTCAAATTTATGCTCCTCTACCACTTATTATAGTTCTTGGCACTCTAAATCGGTTAAATAACCTTTTGATAAACTTCTAGACAACTTTCCCATCACTTATTATAGTTCGTGACACTATGTTAATATATCCAACATCTTTCAATCTGGAACACATTGTCTTACTAGACCACCAAAATATGTTCAATACAAGATTGGTTCATCCCATAGATATCGTGTACATTCATACAAGAACCGTTTCTACTATTTATATGATAGATCAAAGGGAATTTTGTCATATAAGTAATCTAAATGCAATCACCTTTAGCACTTATTATACAAATCTTTTTATTAACAAAAGAGCTTTTTCATTAATTTGATGTTCATGTTCTTTATGAATTGATAATGATCTTTAACTGAATTAAGAAGTCTTTGATACATTACATAGTATGAAGATCATGATGAGATCATGATAATGAGATTTCTATGATGTGTAATTATGTTAGTATCTAAATTATCCCTAGTCATAGGATTAATGAGATAGGACATTATCAATCCAGACAGACTAGCATATGCTATACTCCTTGATTAGATCAAGTAGTGGATCTATAAGTTGTAAGCATGAGTTGTTTAGAGTTAACATATAGATGCTTGCTAAGAGTACTAAGTACATTGGATGACCTGCCATGAGACAATCATATCGATAATTTATTATAGTGTCAATGATAGTCTCATCATAGCAATCGTGGAAATATCTTTAGACTTGAGGTGTTGAAGGATATCTTGGATACTAATCCAGTATTTTGACTCCATTCCTTTTTGCCTTTTAGAGGTTGCTTATAGCATGGTGATTGGGTACAGCTTGAGTTATTTGAAGGCAATTAAGTAGCCAATAAAGGATTCGCCACTACTGATAGAAGGAGATGATACCCATGACCCCTTATCGGGGTCAATACTCGAGAGTCTCTGGCTAAAGTAGAAATGTTATAAAGATAGTCTTCAGTGACATATCCAATTAATTAATGTGCCTAAGGGACAAGAGTTAACATCAGTTAGGCTATATGTGACATAGTCAGTCTAGTTAGAGTTAACACTTTAACTATACTGTGAACTAAGTGGGGTATAGATAGTGAAAGGATAAATTGTACAGGAACATTGTCTATGGAAGGGTTCATAGTTAAAACACTGACTTTTTGATCAATTGGGAGTCATGATGTATTACTAGATAGCACTCATGACTTGTTTGAATTAAGTGTTAATTCAAACGACCAACATAATGAGGAACCTAATGGGTCATACGCATTGAAGATGCGAAGAATGAGTAAAATGGCTTTGGATGAGGGTCCAAGATATGAGAGATGCATGACTAAGCTACAAAAGTTTGGTAGTTTAGGATCATTTGATTGTGAATCATATGACACATGTGAATCTTGCTTATTAGGTAAGATGACAAAATTACCTTTTAATAAGCAAGATGACAAAATTACTCCTTAAAGAAAGAGTGGAAGTTTCATGCTAAATTAAGTGGGATTAAAAACCACTTAATTCCCACTAACTCTCCGTTGACGTTGGGGGTTAGAGGAAGGCTAAAGGGTGTAAGAAACATCAATTTTCATGCAAGCTTTGTGTGAAAGCAAGAGACTTTTGGGTTAAGTGTTCATCATCTTCTCTCACTCTCTACAAACACTCTCTCAAAGAATACATGTAGCACCTCACTCCCACAAGGACCCGAACCTGACATCATGGGTGATATCCGAGTCCGCATCCTGCGAGGGTGGCTTATTAAAGCACTCAATCATTTAGAAATTGATGTTTTTTTTAATCACAAACACAATATGCAGAAATAATAACCAATTCGGGCCCACTTTTATTTATAAACATTTTCAATCATAACAATACAATCATCAGAGTTTCAGTAGTCATTTGGGCCCATACTTTCATTTCTTAAAACTCGAAATCATAATTCGTTATTACACTTTGATCAATCTCTTTTGCAAAACCTTTCCAATTGGAAAGTTATACACAACAAATATATTCAATCAAATACACAAGATACAGCAATTACGGAAGACTTAATTTGGTACAAGAATAAAGAAATACAATGCAGACGTGAACTGATCCCGACCTCTATCCTTCACTTATACTGTAGGTATGCTCCTGTTGGCCTAACGGGGTATTCTTATGATCCTAAAAAATAATTGCAAATTTTGGGTGAGCTTTTGCGAACTCAATGAGTGACCATCATCGATGGCTCACCCAGTCACATAACATACAATCAGATTTACAACATTTCACATTTTTGCACTCATTACCATTTAATCATTCATATTATGCATATGCAGTGTGCATGAGACTCACTTTCCATTTATTGCTTTGTTGTAACCGAGTGCCTTTTTATCTAGCCCATATCCCTTAGTGGATACTGGGCTGTATCAGATGATGTCCCATATCCCTTAGTAGATACCAGATACATTCACAACTGAGCCGGAGGCTCTTTTCAAACTTCCTGAGCTTTAAGCTCCTTTTTCGGTGGCTACTCCGGTCACAACTACCTTTATGTTTCATGCATTCATGTAATGGAATGCATCAATCACATTTTCATGATCCCATTCAATCATATTCACATATCATCAGACTGTAGTCCGGCATTCAACATTTAGTTGAGAATTCACACTTTCATTCCTATGCAAATGCACATTTAGAACACATTTAAC
>JAOSBN010041072.1:0-15390 GCA_027563595.1 Erythroxylum suave
TGCATTTCATGACATTTAGGCTAGATTAGATCCATTGCATTAGGTTCCAATTAAGTGAGACGACCCGAGGTTGCATCTTATTTTGCATTCCTTGGAATTAAATTTTTGATTCGACCTCCAAGGACAAAATCAAAAGAAAAAGCATTCGGATTAGACACATTAGCCATTGCACATGAAGGCACAAACTAGGTGAAAGAATCTAAGATTGGTGTTCTTGTTCATCAGTATGAGTTATTCAAGATGAAAGATGATGAGACTATTAATCAGATGTTTAGACGATTCCAAACAATTATTAATGGACTTAAAGCTTTGGGTAGAATCTATGACAATCAAGATCATGTCAGAAAGATTCTTAGAAGTCTTCCAAAAATATGGAGACCCAAAGTAACAATAACATAAGAGGCCAAGGATTTAAGCAAGCTAAAGGTAGATGAATTGCTTGGTTCACTGAAAATCTATGAAGTAAAGCTTGATGCAGAAGATAAACTCAGAAGGGATAAATCTATTGCATTAAAGGTTGGTAAGAAGAATCAGAAGAATAGAAGTACATCTTAAAAAGCATTGAAGATTGAAGAAATCAAGATTGATGATGCTCGTGAATCTGATCAAGATTCAAGTGAAGATGAAGATGAGCTATCCTTCATTTTAAGAAAGATTAGAAGGATGTGGAAAAAGAAATCAAAGGGAAATAAAAACTTCTCTTTCAAAAAGAATAGCAAAGACGATTCAAAGAATGAAAAAAGTTCTATCGTCTGCTGTGAGTGCAATAAACCTGGACATTACAAGTCTGAATGTCCCTTGCTCAAAAGAAATTAAAAGAAACTCATGAAAACAAAAAGAGCATGATGGCAACATGGGAAGATTTGGATTTGTCTGAATTTGAATCCGACTCAGAAACATCAGAACAAGCAAATATATGCTTGGTAGCTGAAAGGGAAAGCGATGATGAGGTAATTTCTAACTTTGACGATCTTTAGCATACCTATTTAGAATTGTTATAAGATTCACATGTTGTCCTAAAACAATATAGGTTATTGAAAAAGAAATTTGTTATAAATTTAAAGAACACAAAACTCTTAGAAAAAGAGAACGTCTGCTTTAAGAAACAAGTAGAGGATATGAAAAAGAAAGTAACTGTAGATAGCTCTGAGGAGATTAATAAGCTAAAACAAAGGATTAATATTCTTTCAGCAAATTTTTCAAAATTTACAGAAAGTACAAAAAGGATGAATGATACGATTGGAAGTTATAGACATCCAGATGATAAAAGTGGTTTAGGCTTTTATAATAGAAATACTATTCATAATAGTAATGTTATTCATAATAGGAATTTTGTTCCTAATAAAAGGAAAAAGAAAAAATATTCTAATTATTCAAAGAATAATTATAAGACTAACCCCAAAGGACCCAAGAAAATATGGATACCTAAGAAGGATATAATGGCAGATCTCCTTACTTGGAAGAAGCAACCACCACTAATGGTATTTGACCAGTGGTTGCTCGCGACACATGACATGCAGAAGGTGTATGTTCCCAGACCTCCAACATAAGCAAGGAGGATCAGTAACTTTTGGAGACAATCAGTAGGGTAAAATAGTTGGGATCGACAAAATTGGTAAAGATTCCTTTTCAATTATTGGTAATATTCTGTTAGTTGATGGCTTAAAGCATAATCTAATCAATATAAGTCAATTATGTGATTCTGGTTATGAAGTATCCTTTAATCAAAATTCTTGTATAGTAAAAAATAAGGACGGTTCCATATTCTTTTCTACCAAGAGACGAAATAATCTCTATGAAATTAACTTAGACGATTTAAAAAGTCAAAATATTTTAGGCCTTATATCAAAAGATGATGAAAAACTGTTTTGGCACAAAAAGCTAGAACATGTTAGCTTTAAACATATTTCCAAGTTAGTTAGACTTGATTTGGTAAGAGGTTTACCAAAGATAAGTTTTAACAAAGATTTCTTTTGTGAAAGTTGTCAAAAAGGAAAACAAGTTAAAACATCTTTTTCGTTTAAGAATATTGTAACTTTGTCTAGACCTCTAGAGTTGTTACAGTAATGTGTGTACATTGTGTTTCGCATAAAGTTGATACACAAGATTGAATGGCAGCGCCCAGACATTTCTAAGACATGGAAGTTAATGCTAATCTGGAGCGTACTGTGAGTAACCTAGATGGTCTTACATGTTTAATTGTTTGTTTAAGTTTTATATTGAATTATTATGATAACTATGAATGTGTCGATTCTAGACGTTATATGTCTGAGGCATTTAATGCATGTAAAACATATTGGAAGTGCTCTTTGAATGTGAATTTGATTGAATAAGTGATTCTTAACACAAGTGTTGAATGTCGAACCACGGTCTGATGATAAATGTGAATGAGAATCTGAACATGAATGTGAAAGTTTAAGATTGAGCACAATTGATTGACTGAATACATGTGATGCATTTCATTACATGAATGTATGATAACATAAAGGTTGTTAAGACCCAAGTAGCCACCAAAAAAGAGCTTAAAGCTCAAAAAGTGAAAAAGAGCTTAAAGCTCATAATGTGGCATGATCCTCTGACTCACTATGTAAAATTAGCCCTGTACACCTAACATATAAGGGATAGTTGTTAATGAACCCGATATTCACAATAAATACGGGACAATTATAGGCACTCGATCACAAAAATAAAAATTGGAAGTGAGTCTCATTAGCATTGCATATATAATTGATATGTATGGTAAAATGATCGAAAAGCACAGTTTGAATTATTTAAATGTGAAATGTGAAATAAATGAATAAAGTGTTAATTGATGCTACATGATGATAACTGAAATCGTGCGAATTATGTGATTATATGATTTGATGTGTTATATGATATGAGTGAACCATTGAGGATGGTTAACTCACTGAGTTCACAAAACTCAACAACATTGTAACCCTTTTATTTAGGTTCAGAGGAGATACCCAGTTAGACAAACTAGAAGTATAGCTCTTGAAGTCAAATAAGAGATAGAGGTTGGGATTAGTTGGCATCTGCATATATGTTATGTTATTTTCATATTAACCATTGTATTTTGCAAACGTTATTTGTTGTACAAAGGAATTCAGTTTGTAATAACAGTCAGACTAAACATGCTTTGAAAGCATAATGGGCCCAAATGATTTTTGAAATTTTGATGATATGTTTATTAATTAAATGGGCCGAAATTGATTATTAATTTCTCAAAAAATTCATGTGATGTCAAAAAAATTTGTTATGAGAGTTATTTGACTACTTTAACATGCCGCTTTCACAAGATATGTGTTCGAATGTTCTCGGGATGTATGGATACGTGCTCGGTGGTATTGAGGTGTTACAATTTTGGACTAGAAAAATGTCAAGTGACAAAAAAATTGATAAATGGTAGTAAAAATAACAGTTAAATGGAAGTATGACAATTGGTAGCTTAAATGGAGGACAAATGGGATGCATACATAGGTGACATGTGCCAAAGCATAATGATGACACCTAGTAACTTAGGAATTACATTTTTGGCAAGGAAGTTTTTGCATCCCACCAAAACCCTCTCCTTATTCATCCATCCCCAAAACACCATACTTTTCCATTCCTGTGTATTTGACTTTTTTTTTAATATATCAATGTTACGCCTTGCAAAGCAAGAGCTGAATCACTTTAGCCCATTTGTTGCTTTCGGTTGTCTCTCACTGTCCTTGCTTTTCTCCACCGAAATCTCTCATTGTCTCTCTTAACTTTTGGAATATTGCTGAAACGTTTGATGTTGCTATCAAGTAAGTTATATTTTGATCTTTATGGGTTAACGAGGGTGGTAACAATAATAAACAGATTACTTTGTAATTTTTGTGAGTTGATGCATGCATGACTTGTTTAGGTAAGGAGCAACTTCGATGATAAGAGATTAATGATTTTGAAAAATAGAGTTATGTCTTATTTTCAGATCCTAAGGAAAGATAAATCATGAGCTTATAATAAGGGTGTATTTTGGTGTATTAAAATGAGATGAATTAGAATGAGATACTTGGGGTTAAAATGAAGGTTAGTGTAGAAGAAAATGTGCAGAAATTTTGATATGGAAAAATATAGGAATGTGTTCTGTTTTGGGGTTTGTGATCAATCATGGTTTGAATTGTATATTGATGATACTGAACTGAAATTGAGGTATAAAAGAAGTGGTCATCAACGTGAAATGATAGAATTTTGACAATGAATTGTTTGATACTATAGATGTGATGTTATGGAAAAAGGATAGGATTTCACGAATGATATTATGTAATTAAACATTTTTAATCAATTAATTAGAGGTTGATAGTTTAATGTAATCAAATTGGCATTTGAATGATTGTAAAATGATGTTGTGTTTGAGGTAAAGAATTCTAGAAAACATTATTGAGAAATGGGTTTTTGAACATGTGTTGTTTCAGATAAAAATAAGAAAGAAGGAAGAAAACATAGAAGCCCACGATCGTGCATATGCACAATTATGACCTTTGTTGAAAAGGCCAAAGAGCATGATTATGCTCCTACATGATCATGACTTTTCCTAAGAAGCACGATCGTGCTTTTGCACCATTATGAATTTTTTTATGCATGGTCGTGACCCGACTAGAAACATCAAGGGTGTTTGTTTAAGTGATTTTCAAACTAATCAACGTGAGGATGTTTCCACATGAAGTATTTGGATTTAAATGAGATCTTAAATGAATTTATTTGATGTTTAATGAGGCGATCAAAGTGAGTAAATTGTATTATAGATTGGAAGGTGTTGTAAATTGATTATCAAATATATTAAGGAAACATACCCGAGAATTTGTCATTAAATATGCATAAATATGACACATTCATAAATGTGCTTATGATTGATTATCAATATGAATATGCAAATTAGTGATGTAAAAATATATGTGATTGCATGATATAAAATAGCATATTGAGTGACCGCTTTCAGACATTGTAGGGACTTCAAGGAAATAAGCTAAAGGGAGCAATTGTGAGTAACCTAAGATGGTCTCACTATGATTGTTTATTTGTTAAATTATGAATTGAATTGATATGTGATGTGTATGTATTGATTTCCAGATATTGAATGTCTAAGGTGTTTGATGTAGGAAATAAACATTGGAAGTGCTTCTTGAATGTAAATTTATATGAATAATTGTTATCTCAACTTATATGCTGAATGTCATACCAAGTCCAGTGACAAATGTGAATGAGAAAGAGAAGGCAAATGTGATTGATTGAAGATGATGATTGAATATGTGTAATGCATTTCATTCTATGAATGCATGAAATATAAAGGTAGTTGTGACCGAAGTCACCAGTGAAAAAGAGCTTGAAGCTTAGACTGTGGTAAGAGCCTTTGGCTCAATATGTAAAATGAGCCCTGTATCCCCAACAGATAAGGGACAATATAAATGAGCTCGGTATCCACAACGGATATGGGATAGTGAAAAAGGCACTTAGTCATAACAATGAAATAAATGAATGCGAGTCTCATGAACATTGCATATACATATCAATGATATTATTTGAATGATTGCATTGTAATGTGCTCTTGAATTGAATGAAAAATGTGAGCATTTATATACAAAGTGTTTTATGATGATACATGAGAAATTAAACGTGAATTGTGTGAATTATGTGATCATATGACAAGTTGTGATGTGTGATATGAGTGAACCATCGAGGATGGTTACCTTACTAAGTTCGCAAAATTCAACCAAATTACAATGTTGACTTTTCAGGTTTGAGAGTGACAACTTAGCTTCTAAGACAACTTAGAAGAGATCTTGTACTATTTTTGAAAGAAGAAATGGCTCAAAGGTAGGTCAGCAGGGACTGAAGGATTTAGTCTTAATTTTTGTTAATTCCTCATGTATGTAGCATATTTTTAGACAAAGTTGTGGACTCTGATAGGTTGATGTTGTATAAATATAGATTTTATACGTAATGCTATAATGAAAATCAAGGTTTATGAAATGAAATGAGGAAGTTTTTGGGTTTTTGACATCGTGTTGCTTATGATTTTAACTATGATGCGATGCGATAAATGAAAGTGAAATAGTTAGTATGTCATTTTTGTTATGTATGTGAACGAATGTCCGAAGGGCATACTTGTACGTATCGAATGGGAGTGGGGTACTACAGTTGGTGGTATTAGAGCATGGTTGGCATCCATAGGGATATAGGAATGTTAGGCATGAAATATTAGGAGAATTACGGATAGTAATTGAAGTTATTTTTTATTATAGGTCATCTGCCATAGGTGATCAAGCGAAACAATCAGCTGACCTAAGATTAGTAGAAGCAAGTAGGGAGTCATTTATGTCTCGACCTTAGGGAAGGCCTCCCTAAATTCTAGAGAGAAGGGAAAGGAGGTACTACAAACTGTGAAAGCAGGGGGCGATGGACTTCTATGGAAGTACAGACCTTGCAGGGGTCGAGGGAGGGCTAGAGAGAACGGAGAGGATTTTTAACTTGATGGATTGTAAATCAGACAAGAGGTTCGACTATGATATGTCTTTATTGCAAGGCCCAGCTTACCAGTGGTAGAAAACTGTTCCAGGCAGTACCACTAAGCTCTGTAATTTGAGATGGGAAGACTTCCTGAGGGTCTTTGAGGATAATTACATGCCTAAGATCTACATGGAAAAAAAGATGAAGGAATTTCTGGATCTAAAGTAGGGCAGTTTATCGGTAGCATAGTATGAGATTAAATTCAACAAACTGATGGGATATGTTGCTGCCTTGATTCCTACTGAGGAGGATAAGTGCAGGAGATTTGAAGACGGGCTGAACATGGAAATCTGGACGAGGTTAGCCATTTCCAATCTAGGTAGTTTTACAGAACTACGAGTTGCCTCGATCTGAATTGAACAATTGTTAAATGACAGTCAGTTTGAGTATAGATCAAAGGCTAGACAGAAGAGGTTAGTGAATCTCAGGACGATTCTGGCGGAAGATTTAGCAAGCATCATAACTGAGTTTTCAAACCACCAACTGGATCAAGACAATCGAGGTTCAGACTGAGGGGTAGTGTTATTCAGTCTGGTAGTGGAAGAGGTGTAGTATCAGGTCAGTTTCCAAACTATTAGCATTGTGAGAAGAAGCACATTGGTGAATATTGGCAAATGACAGGAGCCTGCCTTCAATGCGGCTCATTTGATCATCAGGTCAGGGACTGTTCTATTGTGTTTGGAGCACAGTCTGGTAGGAGAGGAAGTGTACTGAAACTATGATTCAGCAGAGCCGAGCTAGTGGATCTAGACAGAAAGGCCATGGAAAAAGTAGAATGAGTTCTGGGAGTGCTAATGGTAGGACTGAGATGCGAAGCAATCAACCATAGTCTCAAGCCCGAGTATATGCAATGATTAGACACAAGACTCAAGATTCTCCAGATGTCATTACAGGTGTGTTACTGATATTTACTTTTGAGGCTTTTACATTGCTAGATCCTGGATCTATGCATTCTTTTTGCACCGCATATGGCATCTAGGTTGCTTTATGATAGAGAGTTATTGAGATATGGATTAGAGGTGAGTACACCAATAGGTAGTACCACCATGGTAGGGGGAGTCTGCAAGAGGTGCTTGATTCGAATTAATCAGGCAGAGATGGAGGCAAACTTGATTGTGTTGCATTTTAAGGAAATAGATGTTATCCTAGGTATGGATTGGCTCATTACTTATAGGGCCATCATGATTTGTTATACAAAGGAGGTAATATTTGAACCTTCTAATTAGCCGAGAGCAGTGTTCAATGGTATTAGTCAAGCAGTGCCAGCTAGGCTGATCTCATTTATGAGTGCTTTAAGGTTGATGCAACGGGGATGTGAGGTTTATTTGGCCCATTGATACTCGAACTGAGCAGAATGTTCCAGGATATGTTTCCCACTGAACTATCTGGGTTACCCCCAGATTAGGAAACAAAGTTCACGATTGATCTAGTTCTAGGTGCCACTCCAATATCCATTCCTCCTTATAGGATGGCACCTATGGAGTTAAAGGACTTAAAGGCTCAGTTATAGGAGTTGCTGGAAAAGGGGTTCATTAAACCCCTTAGTCTTATTTGTGAGGAAGAAAGATGGAACGTTAAGACTGTGCATCAATTATAGGCAACTGAATTAGGTAACAATGAAGAACAAGTACCCGTTGCCTAGAATCAATGATTTGTTTGATCAGTTGCAGGGAACTCAGGTATTCACTAAGTTGGACTTGAGTTCTAGGTATTATCAGTTGATGATTGCAGAGGTTGATGTACCGAAGAGTGCTTTCAGGAGCAATTATAGGCATTATGAGTTTTTAGTAATGCCATTTGGGTTGACTAATGCCCTAACTACATTTATGGCATTGATGAATATAGTGCTTTAGCCCTACCTGGATCACTTTGTGATAGTGTTTATCGATTACATTTTGGTGTATTCAAAGAGTAGAGAAGAGTATGCTGAACACTTGAGAGTAATACTGCATATTGTAAAGAATCACCATGTTTTATGGATTGTAAAGAAATGTTGAGACTACAGAAAAGAAGATGTATAGAGTAAAGAAATTTGCACTAGAGCTTTTGACAAATAAAGAGGAAAAATAGTTTTAACATATGAGGAGATTACAATTCAGGATGTTCTTTCATAATCTTGTAGAAAAGGTTTGTTTGGCTAGTTGTAGGCTTGTGATATATGTCAATGGTTGTGACTTAAAGGACAAGCTTAGAGGGTGATTGCTTTCAACTATTGTATTGGATGTAAATAACATGTTTCCAATCACATAAGCTATGGTTAGATTTAAGAATTTATAGATGCATAATTCATCACATTTATACCCCTTATTTGATTTATTTTTGCTTGATATTTTATATTTTATTTTATATTTGTTACTTAATTTGCTCCAAGTAAATTTACAATGTATAATTGCCTTTTATGGACTAAAAGGAGAAGAATTTGCATGAAAATGCGATATAAAATAAAGATTTGAAGCATAGAAGTGATACACAGTCGTGCATCAGTCCATGTACTTCTTTCAGGCCGTGCAAATTCACAAATTATGGAGATTTTAATTTGTGCGTAGTTTGATGCTCAGCCATGCATCAACCCATATATCTCCTAGAAAATTTACTATAAAAAGACTTTTTCATAGGCAAATGGGTGAGCTACCATACGTAGATGTTTAGAGACTTTAAGAGGCTAATCAAAGGGTGATTTTGATCCACAAAAGTGGAAAACTCGAAGGAATTGTTAAAAGATCCAAAAGAATACAAATTCAATCTTTACCTTGCAAAAAAAATCAATTGGAGAAAAAAAAGATTTAGAATTATGAATTATTTTTTATTCTTATTTTCTTTCTATTACTATTTGATTTCATTTTCTATCATGTGTAACTAAATTTCTTTATTGTCTAGGTTAGACGAACACTATATTTATGCTTTAACATGTTTTGATTCTTTTATTTAACACAGTTGTTTTGATTGATCTATTTCCATTTGATTACTATTTAATTTATGTTCTAATAGATCTAAAATATTAGATAATAACTTAATTTTATAACATAGAGATTGAGAAATCCTTGTATGAATAAATCTACAGTAATTAAAAGGAGTTGATTGCAACTAGAGATAGGATGACATAATCCTCCAGGTTAGGGTCAAATCTAATAGTGAAATACATAAATTGGTAAAGTAATCCTATAAACTTTAACTTGAGCAATTTGGTTGATAACCTTAGGATTGGTTGTCTTTATACTCGAGAGCTATTAGCACACCATAGGAATTTCTATGGTCCAACAGTTAATTAAACAGCTGCATAACAAAAGATAACTAGTTAAGGGTTTTTAGGTGGATTCAAAACTTAGACACTAATTTTTGATGTCGACGGCTTTCTAAGTGATTAGTTATTTCTCTATTCAATCTTGCTGCTTGTTTTATTTTATTTTTTAATTTTTATTTTCTTTGGTTAAAAATCAAAATCAAATCTCTAAACTAGATAATAGAGTAATGGTAACTACTAGTATTCATCATCTTTGTGGGATTGATTTGTACATGCATGTATTAGCTATAATTACGTCAAGCACTTGCGATTATTTTATAATTGACTAACTAAGTTTAGGTGAATCAAGTTTTTGGCATCACTGTCATGGACGGTGACATTAGGAAACACTAAACTCTATTACTCTAACCATATTTTATTTATTTGTATGTATTTTTATTTTATTTTACTATATTTGTGGCTTATTCATTTAATTATCTTTTAAAATTATCTATTTGATCTTGAGTTATAGCTTATAATGGAAGGATGGAGCAAAGAAGAATTTTATGGAAGCCAAGACATGTCTTTGCAATCTGTAACATCACCATACTAGAGAGAGAGGGGTATTCTCACATTTTTTCAGAGGCTCAACTAGTATCTAAGTCGTGTCACAACTTTGATGGGAGTAGTTAGTACAATCATGAATTTCGAGCAATAAATCATATATGGGAGTGACCGAGCATATACAATCAACCTCAACGCACACTATATGAGAACAAATACAATTCAAAGTGGAGCAACTCTCACACTTATCGATGAAACGATTACGCTCTAACTGAATATTTACAACATAAAGCACCTAAAGTTAATGAGCTAACTCTGGAAGATATGATGATCGATTTCATTCAAGAATCAATCATGAGGCATCAGGAAATAGAGGATCATATACAAAATTTGGTGAATTGAGTCGACCAACTAGCGAACATAATATCCTATAAGATTCAAGGGAGTTTGCATAGTTCTACTGAAACTGATGTTAAAAAATATGGAATGGCAATTACCCTTTGGAATGGAAACGAGCTTCTAGAAGGAGATGAAGAGGAAGAGGAAGAGGAAGCAAGTATTACAGATAAATTAATGGAATTCTAGGCTAAAATGAAAGCTAATCGACGTAAATTCGAAAGTGAATAAAAGACAAGGGTTGGCTTCATGAATGCATGAACATTCCAAGAAGAGCTTCTGGAAGAAGAAGTCTCCATCCAAGAAGAGGAAGTAAAGGAGTGGTAGTAGATAAATAAACAAGATAAGTCAAAAATGTTTATCCAAGAAGAAGAAGGAGAAGAATGGACATAGGTGGTTGCAAAGAGCTGGAGGAGGAACTAACTCAAGAAACTATTGATGAGGCGTTGGTACTGACATTAAGCACAGAGGGTTCCCACTTCCTCGAAGATAGATATTTGAGTCAACCAATGAATTAGGGACATTTGTTATTCATTAACAGTTTGTCTGTAAAGAGGGCATTAAGGTATAAAATTGAATTAATTAATTTGATAAATTACAACCTTATGATTATCTTACAATAGGTGGGTTATTTACAGGCTACAAAACCCTTATGCACATAAACAGGTGGAAGCAAGACACTAATCATAGACCTAGGATAAGGTAAACGTGTAAGATAAGTTGAGCTGCTGATGTTAAACAAGCATTGCTTAGGAGGCAACTCATGAATTAAGATAGATTTTATTTTATGTTATTTTTATTTTCATATTTTGTGTTTATTTTAGTTGTTGTTATTTTTAGTTTTTGTTTTGTTTTCTTCCATCTTTGTCTTTTTCTCTTTCTATTTTGTAAGGATTATTGTATTTAGTAACAGATGGATCCCTTTTCGAAATCAAAATCAGAAATTTGTCTTGCTAAGGGAAGTATCACTAAACCCTCTCACTTATTCTATGTGCTTATAATGTGTACATTGAGAAAAATGTACAACTTTAATTGTGGGGAAGGGGTTAATGGATTTTAACAATTTTCTTTAAGTTTATCATAATCTTGATTATTAAATTTTATTAATTGATATTATGAATTTGTTTAAATCTATCCATAGATACTATACTTCATTATTGAATATTGATTTAAATTAGTATGCAAAAGGACAAGAGTTAGAATAAAATTGCCTTTATAAATCAAAATTTTATTAATCATTAAGATGATTGAGTTGAATGAAATCACATACTATTTACACATATAAACTTATCTTTTTTGTGTTCTTTCAAGCCAAAGAACAAATATTAAAAATTTTAAGCTCTTTTTGTTTTTTCATGTGTGTTATCATATACAGTAGAATGATTATAGAATTTTCTTTTTTATACATATTAAGACCATATTTGTTAAATTAGAAGCATCGATATGATGAAGGCACTTAGATTCAACAATTTGTTTTAGCCTATTTCTTTGATATTTGCCACACCCATAAATTTACCTTTTAGGAATAACCAAGTTGAGTCTTAGCCTTTTTCATTATTATTAACTCACATTATTAACCTTTATCCTATTTTTCTTGAAGGCATTTTCATTATTTTGAACCTTGAAGGTTAGTCTTATTATATACTTGTTTGAGACTTGAAATTATTGAAAGGTCTAAGATTTCTTTAGTTGTGGTACAATATGAATGCTTAAGATTCTTTTATTTTGACCAAAAAAAGAGCATTGAAAAAGAAGAGAAGAAAAGTATAAAGTACCCCTGTTTTTATAATGAGTGGACCTGTATAAATTATAAATAACACTTGAGTGCATTGAGTGAAATCCTAGTGAGGGTGTAAAGGTTTATGTTTTTACTTTCAATGTGATTATTATTGATATTAACTTAGAAAGTTAATTTTATGATAGTTTGATTCTAATTGTATGTTATTTTTATTCAATAGGATATGATGGTTTAGAATGTAAATGGATAGGTTGAGATTGATGAGGAATTGATGATGTAAAATTGATGATTTTGATTATGATTTGCTTGAGGACAAGTAAAAGCTTAAGTATGGGGATGTTTGATATTTGCATAATTGATCATATTTATAACTTGTAACGGACATAGTTTTTTCTTGATATTTCATATTTTTATTATCTATTTGATACTTAATTTGCTTTAAGTGCATTATAATGTATAATTGCCTTCATGAACTAAAAGGAGAAGAATTTAGATGAAAAAGCATTATAAAACAAAGATTTAAATTATAGAAGGGATACATAGTCGTGCGTTAACTTATGTACTTCTCTCAAGCCATACAGATTCATGAATTTTGAGATTTTGGGTTATGCACTATTTGATGCATGGTCATGCATCAGCCCAAGCATCTCTCAAAACCTTAAAATTTACTATAAAAAGATATGTTCAAAGGAAAGATAGGGGAGCAGCAAAGCATAGGCATTCAGACTTTGTGAGGTAACTTAAAGGGCAATTTTGATCTAAAGAAGTGGAAAAACATGAAGGAATTGTTAAAAGATCAAGATAATACAAGATCAACCTTTATCTTGCAAAGAACATTCAATAAGAGATAAAAAGGGAGATTTAGAATTTTGAAATTATATTCTATTAGTTTTCCTTTCTATTATTTCTATTTTTGTTTGATTTCATGTTCTATCATGTTTAACTAAATTTCTTTAATGTCTAGGTTAGATGAACCCTATGTTTATGCTTTAATATGTTTTAATTCTTTTATTTAATGCAATTGTTTTGATTGATCTATTGTGTTTCGATTATATGTTTAATTTATGTTCTAATATATCCAAAATATTATATCATAACTTGATTTCATAACATAGAGATCTGGAAATCCTTTTATAAATTGATCTACTATAATTAAAAGGAGTTTATTGTAACCCTATAAGATGACATAAATCCTCCAGATTAAGGTCAAACCTAATAGCAAAATTCATAAATTGGTAAAACAATCCCACAAACTTTAACCTGAGTAATTTGGTTGATAACCCCAGGATTATATGTTATTAGACTCGAGAGAACTACTAGCATACCATAGGAGTTTCCAAGTTCCAACAGTTAATAAAACAATTGCATAATAAAAAATCAACTACTTAGGGGTTTTTAGGGGGATTCTAAACCTAGACTCTAATTTCTGATGTTGACAACTTTCTAAGTGATTCATTATTTCTCTGTTCAATCTTGCTGCAAATTTTATTTAATTTTCTTTAATTAAAAATCAAAATCAATTATGTAGACTAGATAATATAATAATGGTAACTAGTAGTATTCATCGTTTTTCTGAGATCGACCTGTACTTGTCAGTACTAGCTATAGCTACGTTGTGCACTTGTAGTTATTTCATAATTGACTAAATAAGTTTAGGTCAATCAAGAATCAAGTATCATGGGAATGGTTTCTTAAATATTTACTAGAATACATCAGACACTATTAGGATTATAATTAGGTTTTTATTTTCGATTGAAAAAAGGTAATTTTAGGTTTTTGCGTTTTCTTTTTTCTATAAACATTTAATCATAATTTAGACATTCACCAAGTGGATTAACAAACCTTGTGGATTAATTGAAATAGGGTTTGGAACTTATGTTCAATGTTGAGATGGCCGATGTTCAACATAGATATTGTTTAAGACATATCTATACCAAACTTCAAGCCAAAGTTAAGATTAAAAACGTTATAAATAACATAGTATGGAATGCGGCTAGCGTATACACCTTCAATGAATTTGAAAGGTATATGATTGTTTAATTTTAGATAGCATTTGAACTTCAATGCTTATGGTTATCTAAGTCATGATGGACTTCTCCTTTTTTCCTTGAACAGTTACATGGAGCAATTAGAAGGTCATAATAAGTCGATATATGATTGGTTAGACAAGATACCAACCCTCAGGTGGTATAGGCACACTTATTGTATACAATTAAATTTGACAAATTACTAAACAATCATTGCCAAAGCTTCAATTCTCGCATCAAGGATGCTTGGAATAAACCAATTATCATAATGCTTGAAATGATTAGATGAGCAACGATGAAGATATTCAACTAAAAAAAGGAGGGGATGGGGAAACTTAATGGATCTGTTTGTCCTACGACTCAAAAAACCTTAGAGAAGTGTAAAGTAATTAGATGTCATACTTTAGTGGTGAGAGATTGTTTGAAGTGCAATATATGAATTTTGACCAACATATTGTTGTTTTAGGCAACAAGACTTGCACATGCAGAACGTGGGATTTAAGTGGAATTCCTTGTCAACATGCTTGTGTTGCAATCAAGCTTGATAGTGGCAAACTAGAAGATTATATGGACTTGATATATAACAAAGAAAAATTTGAAGTTACCAATGCATTTTAGAATTTTCCAATTCTTGGTAAGGATTTATGGATAACCCTAACCAAGTTTCATGGTTCTAAATTCCTTCCACCATAATACATAAGGGCTACAAAACCAAAAAGGGCAGGGTGTGAGGAGGTATGAGAGGAATATAACCTATATAAAGCTATTCAAAAAGAACTTCAAATGTCACGCAAAATATGTAAGCAATATGCTCACAGTTCAAGAACATGTTCAAATAGAATACATGATAGTCAAATTAACTAATTGACATAAGAACCATCATTGATAAGAGAAGAAGAAGAAGAAATATA
>JAOSBN010041113.1:0-15386 GCA_027563595.1 Erythroxylum suave
TCTGCTTTTTGTTTCCGTCTGCTTTTTGTTTGTCATCAAAATCTCTTTATACGTGAAGTCAAAATTCTGACTTAACAGCAACACTAGGATTTGAACTGGGGAAAAAAGATTTGTAGTCCCCCGTCTTACCACTCGGCCATGGTGCTAAGACGTTACAAAATTAACGAAAATATCCCTTTTTTCTAGGGCTTACCAAACTGTTTATTTTACTTAGAGCTTGAATCCTATTTTTCTTAATCACTTTCCTAATACAAACATTTCCATTTTTGGATTGGTTTTCTATCTTCGATTCATTTTTTATAGTATCTCAAAATATATACTATACTAACTGTTTATCCTTTCTATTGAAATGAAAACGCAACTATGAATTTTTAGTGACAAAAGAAAAAATCCTAAGGCAAATTGGAACCATTAACTATTGACCATGAATTCATAAAGGCTTCTTGGATTTTAATTTGAATAAAAAATATTTTGATATAAGAAAATAAAAATTGATACAGTTGATACATAAGTAAAGGAATAAGTATTCATTCTTTTCAATAGAAAAATATCCTTCTCACTTTCTCTCAATTTCAATTATAATAAAAATTATGAGTATTTGTAAATCCCCATAACATAAGTTATAGATATCTAATCAAATATCTTATCTGAATATATAGAAATTTTGATAGAGAACAACATGGGCTGTCCAGAATAAAACTAGAATAGAAAAAGGCCGCGGGGCCGGTTGGGGGGGGGGGTGGTGTTGACTATATATAAACAGCTATAGTTATATTTGTATAATGTTTGTATTTACATATGGTTCAGAGGAGTTCTAATATTTTTCATACTTATTATTGTTTGAAGTCTATTAAAAAATAGATAAAAATATATCTTTTCTATAAGAACTATTTTTTGTTTTGAACTGAACAACGAAATCCACGAAAAAGATAAGTGCCAAAAAAATTGACTTTCTATTTTTTCTGACTTCTGATTGGATCTTTATCTCATAGAATAGATCCAATAAAATCCAAAATGCTTTTATTTTACTTTTAGTTTACTGATATCCAATCCTATTGATATATTGAATATCATAATAATGGTAAAAATGGAATCACTTTTTGTTTTGCTATTCTATCCAAGACTCTCTTAGTCATAAGTCTAAGTTAAGTGGAATTTCTAAATTCCTTTTCAATTGTATCTATTACATATTCAAATTTGTGTATAAAATTATCTTTATTCCATGTTCATACCTATTTTATACATTCCATATCCACGTATGGAATTAATTACAGTTTTATGTGATTTTATAACATGTAAACAGAATATAAAAAAATCCATCATTGCTAGATCAATCCACAGAATTGGATGAAGAACGATCCAATAATGTAAATAAATAGGAAATTCAAAATAATGGGGGATGGAAATATAGGAATGTCTATAATACCTGGATTTAATCAGATACAATTTGAAGGATTTTATAGGTTCATTGATTAGGGTTTAAAAGAAGAGCTTTACAAGTTTTTGAAAATTGAAGATACAGATTAAGAAATTAAATTTCAATTATTTATGAAAACATTTTAATTAGTGGAACCGATGATAAAAGAAATGGATACTGTATATGAATCGCATACCTATTCTTCTGAATTATATGTATCTGTGGGATTAATTTGGAAAATTAGTAGGGATATACAAGAATAAACAATTTTTATTGGAAACATTCCTCTAATGAATTCCCTAGGATCTTCTATAGTAAATAGAATATATATAATTGTGGTCAATCAAATTTTGCAAAGTCCCGGGATCTATTACTGGTCAGAATTGGTCCATAATGGAATTTCGGTCTATGCCGACATAGTACTATCATATTGGAGGGGAAGAGTAGAATGAGAAATTGATAGAAATGCAAAGATATAGACTCGTGTGAGTAGGAAATAGGAAATAGGAAATAGAAAATATCTATTTTAGTTATATCATCAGCTATGGGTTTAAATCTAACAGGAATTCTAGAGCATGTTTGCGATCTTGAAAATTTCTTGTTTTTCCTGAATGATAAGAAGAAAAAAAATGGAGTGAAAAGAGAATTCCATTTTGTAGTTTTATTACCAATTTACTTATGTAGGTGGAGATCTAGTATTTTTTGAATCCTTATGTAAGGAATTAGAAAATAAATTCCTTCAACAAAAATGTGAATTAGGAAAGATTGGTTGAGAAAATGTGAATTAGGAAAGATTGGTTGACTATATATGAATCGGAGGCTAAATCTTGATATACCTTATACCATTACCTTTTTGTTACAACGAGATATAATGGAAACTGCGGAGCAGTTGATTGGAGTGAAATTTGGAATAGGTGCACTTAATAGTAGGAATCATTTAGAAAATAAATGTATTCATTCTATATCGGAGCTATTACAAGATCAATTTGGGTTGGCTTTAATTCATTTAGAGAATGTGGCTAGAGGAACTATATATGGAGCAATTAGGCATAAATTGATACCGACCCCTCAAAATTTGGTAACTTCAACTCCCCTAACAACCACTTATGAAACCTTTTTCGGATTACGCCCATTATCTCAAGTTTTAGATCATATGAATCCATTGATTCAAATAGTTCATGGGAGAAAATCAAGTTATTTGGGACCTGGAGGAGTGATAGGGCGAACTACAAATTATCAGATACAAGATATCTATCCTAGTCACTAAGGACACATTAGCTCAATTGACAGTCTGAAGGAATCAACGTTGGACTTATTGGATTCTTAGCAATTCATGCCAAGTTTAGTCATTGAGGGACTTTAGAAAGCCCATTTTATGAAATACCTGAGGAATAAAAAAAATAAGGCTGCTTTATTTATCATCAAGTAGAGACGAATACTATATTGTAGCAGCGGGAAATTCTTTGGTGCATGATCAGGGTATTTAGGAGGAACAAGTTGTTTAAACTCCATACCGTTAAGAATTCCTTACTATTGCATGGGAGCAGGTTCATTTTCGAAGTATTTTTCCCTTCCAATATTTTTCTATTGGAGCTTCCCTCATTCCTTTTGATTGAGAAAAATGAGGCAAATCGGGCTTTAATGAGTTCTAATATGCAACGCCAAGTGGTTTCACTTTCTTGATTCAAGAAGCACATTGTTGGAACTAGGTTGGAAAGTCAAATGGACCTTGATTCAGGGGATCCCACTCTAGCAGAACATGAGGGAAAGATAATTTTTACTGATATTGAGAAGATCATTTTATCTAGAAATGGGTATACTTTAAGCATTCCATTAGTTGTGTATCTTCGTTCCAATAAAAATACTTATATGCATTAAAACCCTATGTTTAGTTAGGTTGTATTAAAAAGGGACAAGTTTCAGCGAATAGTGCCGCTATAGTTGATGCCGAGCTCTCCTTAGGCAAAAACATATTAGTAGATTATATGCTATGGGAAGGTTACAATTTTGAGGATGTCGTACTCATTAGAAAACAACTAGTATCCGAAGATATTTACACTTCTTTTCACATACAAAAATATGAAATTCAAACTCATCTGACAAGCCAAGGCTTTGAAAAGATCACCCAAGAATTCCTGCATCTAGAAGCCCATTTACTTTAGAATTTATACAAAAATGGAGTTATGATGCTAGTATCTTAGGTGGAGACAGGTGGTATTCTTGTTGGTAAATTAATCCCTCAAATGGCAAAGGAATCATTGTATATCCCAGAGAATAGATTATTATGAGTCATATTTGGCATTGAAGTATCTAGTACAAAGGAAACTTATCTTAAACTACCTATAGGTGGTAGGGGTTGAGTTATTAATGTGAGATAGGTCTAGAAAAAACGTGGTTCTACTTATAATCTAGAAACGATTTTTTTATATATTTTACCTAAATGAAACATCAAAGTAGGTGATAAAGTTGCTGGTAGACATGGAAATAAAGGCATCATTTCAAAAATTTTGCCTCAATAAGATATTCCTTATTTGTAAGATGGAAGACCTGTTGACATAGTTTTCAACCCATTACGAGTACCCTCACAAATGAACGTAGCATAGATATTTGAATGTTTACTCGGGTTTGTAGGAAGTTTTCAAGATAGACATTATCACATAGCACCTTTTTATGAGAGATATGACTAAGAATCTTTGAGAAAACTAGTGTTTTCTAAATTATATAAAGCCAATAAACATCCAGCAAATCTATAGGTATTTGAACCAGAGTATCTGGGAAAAAGAAAAATATTTGATGGATGAATAGGAGATCCTTTTGACCAACCGGTTATAGTAGGAAAAACTTATATCTTGAAATTAATTCATCTAATTGATGATGAAATACATGGTTATTCTAGTGGACATTATGCACTTGTTACTTAACAACCCCTTAAAGGAAGAGCTAAGCAAGGGGTACAACAAGTAGGAGAAATAGAGGTTTGGGCTTTAGAAGGCTTTGGCATTTCTCATATTTTACCACAGATGCTTACTTATAAATCTGATCATATCAGAGTTTGCCAAAAAGTTCTTGGTACTACAATCATTAGAGGAACAATCTCTAACCCTAAGGATGCTCCAAAACCTTTTTAATTGCTCATTTGAGAACTATGATCTTTGGCCCTGGAACTAAAACATTTCCTTATATCTGAGAAGAACTTTGAAATTAATAGGAAGGAAGCTTAATTGGGATCAATCAGAATTTTTATTTTATGATCGATCAGTATAAACATCAATAACTTTGAATTAGATCAGTTTCACCTCAACAAATAAGTGCTCGGGCCAAGAAAATCCTACCTAATGGAGAGATTGTTAAAGAGGTGACAAAACCCTATACTTTTTATTACAAAACCAATAAACTTGAAAAATATGGATTATTTTGTGAAAGAACTTTTTGGCCTATAAAAAGTGGAATTTGTGCTTATGTAAATTATCGAATAATCAGAGATAAAGATAAAAAAGAAGACCCAAAACTTTACGACCAATGCGAAGTCGAATTTGTTGATTCTTGAATAAAATGGGCTATATCAAATTGACATACCTAGTAACCAATGTGTGGTATTTGAAACATCTTCATAGTTATATCGTAAATCTTTTAGATAAACCTCTTAAAGAATTAGAAGTCTTAGTATATTGTGATGTGTGATTTGAACAAAAGTCCGATTTTATGGTTTCGGTATGAGAAACTGTCATCCCATTTAACCAAATTGGGATGTCTTGGATCTAACATGTCTCTTGGTAGGAGTACCTAAAACTTAGAATTATGGGTGTGTTCAATACTTCCCAATAAAAGTGAAATTGGTCTATGGTTGAGTCAGTAACAAATAAAAAGGAATTTCTAATTATACCTCGTGAAAACAAAGTTTGTTTGTGGAACAAATTATTCCCTTTCTTTTACTTTTAGAAAAAAATATTGTCAAGCTAAAATGTCATGGTTGCAGGAGTCTACATATTAGATATATGTTTTATATTTTTAATATTCATATTTCTATTCTTTTATATTTCTATTTTTATATTTATAATAGTAACATGGCATAACCTTTGAGGTGAATTCAAGACCTAAAGGATCGAATGCAAAGAGACATAGACAAGTCAATCCCTTATAAATTCCAAGGTACTACGAATTCATCATTTGATGGGAAGTAGACTACACAAGAATTTAACAAGTCATTTAGGGCATGATTGTGAGAACTGAATAAAGAATTAAGAAATTCTGGAAAAAAGACTGACCAAATTAAATGTTGTTTACTTTTTATTAGGAACTTAAGTATAGAGTGGCTTTTAGGGGAAGGGTTATCGATTTGGAATGTGGAAGTCCCTTCCTTTATTTGGTGTAACTACTTAAGCCGAATGAGGGGAAATTCTCATGTCAATTTGGAAGGGGGGATCCTAGACTATAGGAGTCTATCCCAATTTTTCTTTTACTAGGCCTATAGTGAAGAAACCAACTTTTTTACGATTATGAGGTTCATTTGAATATGAAATTCAATTTTGCAAATATAGTATTCCACTTTTTTATACTATTCAAAGCTTCGATACATTTCAAAATCGAGAAATTTCTACTGAAGCCAATGCTATCTGAGAACAATTACCTGATCTAGATTTGTGAATTATTAAAGATCATTTGAAGGTAGAATGGAAACAATTAGGAGACGAATGGCCTATAGGGAATGAATGGGAAGATAAAAAAGTTAAAAGAAGAAAGGATTTTTTGGTTAGACGTATGGAATTAGCTAAGCATTTTATTTCAACAAATATAGAATTAGAATGGATGGTTTTATATTTATTACCCATTCTTTCTCCCGAGTTGAGAGCGATCATTCAGATAGATGGAGGGAAACTAATGAGTTCAAATATTAATGAGCTTTATAAAATAGTTATAAATTGGAACAATACTTTTACTAATTTATTAACAGCAAATCAATCTATGTAATAGGAATTAGTAATGCATTAGGAGAAATTAGTACAAGAAGTCATGGACACACTTCTTGATAATGGAATTCACAGAAAAATAATGAGGGACGTCCATAAAAAGGTTTACAAGTTGTTTTCAGATGTAATTGAATGCAATAAGGGAAGCTTTCAAGAGACTATGCTCGATAAACGAGTTGATTATTTCGGGTAGTTGGTCATTATCGTAGATCCCACACTTTCATTACATCGATGTGAATTGCCTTGCGAAATGGCAACAAAGCTTTTCCAGACATTTGGAATTCGTGGTCTAATTAGAAAACGTCTTTTTTCGAACATAGGAGTTGCTAAGAGTAAAATTTGAGAAAAAGATCCAATTCTATGGGAAACACTTTTAGAAGTTATGTAGGGGAATCCTATATTGATGAATAGAGCACTTACTCTGCATAGATTAGGGATTTATACATTCCAACCCATTTTAGTGGAAGGGCATGCTATTTGTTTACATCCATTAGTTTGTAAGGGATTCAATGCAGACTTTGATGGGAATCAAATGGCTGTTTATTTACCTTTATCATAGGAAGCTCAAACAGAGGCTCATTTACTTATGTCTTCTCATATGAATCTCTTACTCTAGCTATTTAAGATCCCATTTCCATACCAACTTAAGATATGCTTATTGGGCTCAATGTATTAACAAGTGGGAATCATCTAGGTATTTATGTAACTAGGTATAATCCAGGTAATCGTAGAAATCATCAAAATGAAAGAATTGATAATAATAACAATAATCTTATGAAAGAACACTTTTTGTAATTCTTATATTGTAATTGGGACGTATAGATAGAAAATAATCTATTTAGATAGTCATTTTCAGCTCCAGTGGCAACTAGATCAACACATTCTTACTTTAAGAGAAGTTCACTATGAACTTTTGGGTACCTATCATGAGATTTATGGAGACTATCCAAAAGTAAGGAGTATATAAAAAAGAAATTTGTTGTTTATACATTCGAACCACCATTGGTCATATTTATCTTTATCAGGAAATCGAAGAAGCTATACAAGGGTTTTGTCAAGCTTGCTTAGATCAAATGGTACCTAACATAATCAAAGGGATCTAAGCTAAGTAATTTTATAACATTTACAGGAATTAAAATCTCTTTAGTTTAACTAGGGCCATAGTATCCAAATTTCCTCACGAATCAAGATCAAGAAAAGGAAGTTTTCCAACCGTTGACTTAAATCCATTGTCCAACCTTACCCAGCGGAACATGGAGGTACTTATGGCCAAATGGGCCAATCTAGTATTTCATGATAAAGTGATTGATAGAAAGGCCATTAAACAATTTATTAGCAGATTAATAGATCACTTTAGTATGGCATATACATCATACATCCTAGATCAAGTAAAGACTTTGGGTTTCCAACAAGCCACTATTACATCCATTTCATTAGGAATTGATGATCTTTTAACAATACCTTCTAAGAGACGGCTAGTCTAAGATGCTAAAAAGCAAAGGTTTATTTTAGAAAACACCACCATTATGGAAATGTACACGCAGTAGAAAAATTACGCAAATCTATTGAGATGTGGTATGCTACAAGTGAATATTTGCAACAAGAGATTAATCCTAATTTTAGGATAACAGAACCCCTTAATCTAGTCTATATAATGTCTTTTTCAGAAGCTAGGGGAAATGCATCTTAAGTGCATCAGTTAGCAGGTATGAAAGGATTAATATCGGGTCCATAAGGACAAATGATTGATTTATCCATTCAAAGCAATTTACGCAAAGGACTGTCTTTAATAGAATATATCATTTCTTGCTATAAAGCGTGAAAAGGAGCTATGGATACTACTTACGAACATCAGATGCTTGATATCTTATGTGCAGAAAAGTTTAAGTAGTTCAACATATTATTGTCCGTAGAATCAATTGTGGCACTGCCTGAGGGATTTCTGTCAGTCCACGAAATGAGATGGTATGGGAAAGAATTTTTATCGAAACATTAATTGGTTTTGTATTAACAGACAATATATATATATGTGGGTCTATAATGTATTTCCATTCGAAATCAAGATATTAGGATTGGACTTGTCCATCGATTCATAACCTTTCTAAGACAACCCATACCTATTCGAACTCCTTTTACTTTTAGGAGAACATCTTGGATCTGTTGAATATGTTATGGTTGGAATCCTACTTATGGTGACTCAATGGAATTGGGAGAATCCGTACGTAATATTGTGGATCAATCCATTAGAGAGCTGGGTGCTTAACTAACATTAAGAATGTTCCATATGGGTGGAGTATTCACAGGGGGTACTACAGAACATATACGAGCCCCCTCTAATGAAAAAATAAAATTTAATGAGGATTTGGTTCATCTTACACGTACAAATCATGGACATCCTACTTATCTGTGTTCTATAGACTTGTATGTAACTATTGAGAGTCAAGATATTCTACATAATATGACTATTCCTCTAAAAAATCTTCTTTTAGTTTAAAATGATCAATACGTAGAATCAGAACAAGTGATTGCTGAAATTTTTTAGGGAGCATACAATTTCAATTTTAAAGAGAGGGTGCAAAAACATATTTATTCCGACTTAGAAGGAGAAATGCACTAGAGAACAAATGTATACCATACACCTGAATTTCTGTATATTAATATTCATCTCTTGCCAAAAACAATCCATTTATGGATATTATCAAAGGGCTCATGTAGATCCTATATAGTCCTTTTTTCACTCCACAAGGATCAAGATTAAATAAGTGTTCATTCTCTTTCTGTTGAAAGAAGAAATATTTCTCGTCCTTTATTAAATAAGATCAAGTTAAACATAAATTCTTTCGTTGAAATCTTCTGGGTAACAAAGAAATGCAATTTCTGATTATTCAGAACTTAACTGAATCATATGTACTAGTCATTGTAATCACATATATCCTGCCATTCCTTATAAGAATTCTGATTTATTGGCTAAGAGGTGAAGAAATAGATTTATTATCTCCCTCCAATCGATTTAAAAACAAGAGAAAGAAATAATTCCCTACTCTGGTATCTTGATTGAAATACCTATAGGTATTTTCTACAGAAATAGTATTTTTGCTTATTTTGATGATCCCCAATATGAAGAAGCTCTTTCTGAATTACTAAATATGGGGATGCGGGGGTGCATTCATTCATCACAGAAGAGAATTTGATTGAGTATCAAGGAGTAAAAGAATTTAAGCCAAAATATCACACGAAAGTGGACCTTTTTTTTCATTGCTAAGGAAATTTACATTTTCCTTGAATCTTGTTCCTTAATGGTATGAAGCAATATTATCATTGGAGTGGATACACAAATAACTTTAAATACAAGAAGTAGAGTAGCCAGTTTGGTTCGGGGGAAGAGAACAAAAAAAATTGAACTTAAAATTCTTTCTAGAGATATTTATTTTCTGAGAGAAACAGACAAGACATCCTGGCATAATGGTATCCTGATATCCCTAAGAAAGATAAAAACCCATTTTAAGGAAGCAAAAATAGCCAAAATTTGGATCTATGTGCAATGGATCACACTTTCTAAGAAAATGTTTTTTTGTGTGGTTAAAACAGTAATCATATATGATATGGCAAATAGTATAAATTTACAAACACTTTTCCCACAGGATTTATTGCAGGGAAAAGGTAATCTGAAACTTCAAGTTGTCAATTATATTCTTTGTGGAATTAATAAACTAATTTGGGAATTTTGGACACAAGTATTCAATTAGTTCAAACTTGCTTAGTGCTGATTTGGGACTAAGACAAAAAGGGTTTTTCGGTCACAGAGGCTCATCCTTCGTTTGTTGAATTAAATAAAAATGGTCCGATTCATGATTTCTTAAAAATACACTTAATGAAATCCCATATTTCATATATCAGTAAAAAGAAATGATCTATTAGGTTCAAGATTGAACTCTAATAATGGATCAGATCACAGTAATATTAATCCACTTTTTTACAAAGTAAGGATTCGATAATCACCTAAAAAAATCAAAGAACTATTAGTACATTATTGAATAGAAATAAAGAGTGTCAATCTTTGATAATTTTTTTCATCATCCAGTTGTTTTTGAATGGATCCATTCAACAATGTAAAATATCAAAATATAATAAAAATCAATTTAAATCGACCCTATAATTCCAATTAGGAATTCGTTTGGTCCCTTAGGAGTAACCCTTCCAATTGAAATTTTTTCTTCATTTTACTGTTTAATAACTCATAATCAGATTTTGAAAACTAAATATTTGATATTTGACAATTTAAAACATACTTTTCAAGTAATTAAATATTTTTTAATGAATGAAAACACGAAAATTGTTAATCCCCATCCATGTGGCGTTTTGAATCCATTCAATTTGACTTGATATTTTCTCCATCATAATTATTGTGAAGAGAGATTCATAATAATTGGCCCGAAATAGTTTATCTGTGAAAATGCATATATGACCAAAAACGAACCCTACCTAAAATTGAGTTAAGTTGTAATTGTTCACGTTGATTCTCTAGTAATAAGATCAATTATGCCTTATTTGACCACCCCCAGGAGCAACTTTTCATAGTCATTATAGAGAAATCGTTTATGAAGAAGATACATTAATGACATTTATATATGAAAAATCAAGATTGGGTGACATAATACAAGGTCTTCCAAAATTGGAACAGGTGTTAGAAGTGCGTTCAGTTGATTTAATATTGATAAACCTAGAAAAGAGAGTTGAGAGTTGGAATGAGTATATAACTAGAATTCTTTGAATTCCTTGGGGGTTCATGATTGGTGATGAACTAACTATAGTGCAAAGTCGCATCTCTTTAGTTAATAAGATCCAAAAGGTTGTTCGATCCCGAGGGGTGCAGATCCATAATAGACATATAGAACTTATTGTACATCAAACAACATTAAAAGTGTTGGTTTTAGAAGATGGAATGTCGAACACTTTTTCACCTGGAAAATTAATTGGATTATTTCAAGCGGAATGAATCAGACGTGCTTTGGAAGAAGCAATTTCTTATCGACCTATATTATTATGAATAACGAGAGTGTCTCTAAATACTTAAATTTTCATATCTGAGGCGAGTTTTCAAGAAACTGCTCACGTTTTAGCAAAAGCTGCTCTACGCAGTTGTATTTATTGGTTGAAAGGCCTGAAAGAAAGCATTATTCTATGGGGTATAATACCCTTCGGTACCGGATTCAAAGGATTTATATATTGCTCAAGGCAACATAAGAACATTCCTTTGAAAAACAAAATGGAGAGACTATTCTAGGGGGAAGTGCAAGATATTTTATTGCATCACAGAGAGTTATTTGCTTCTTGCATTTTAAAAAATTTCTAAGATACATCAAAACAATCACTTAGAGGATTGAATTATTCCTAAAAGTAGATTTATAACTTTTAACTATTGGTGGTCTTGTGATTTTTTTAACATTGATATGTGTTGTTATTTGTTAAAAGTAATTAAAATGGTAGTAAAGAATAATCAAAATAATAAATAAAAAGATAAATAAAATAAATCATAAGGAATAGAAAGAAATTAATCACTTCAATCATGTATCAACATACAATCTTCAGGAAAATTCAATCTTCGGGAGAAGAGGAGGCTTCATCAGAACTATTAGTGTTTTTAGGGTACTTTGTCTAAAAAAAGGGACAAACAAAAGAGAGAGGAAGTGTGAGAAGAAATGGAAATTATAAGAAGATATTGGAGCATTAATTTTGAAGTGATGCTCAAAGCAGGAGTTTATTTTGGTCATGATATTATAAAATGGAATCCGCAAAATGGGACCTTATATCTCTGCAAAGTTTAAAGGTATTCATTTTAAAAATCTTACTAAAACGATTCACTTTTTATCAAAAGCTTGTGAATTAGTTTTTGATGAAATAAGGAGGAGAGAGCAATTCTTAATTGTTGGTACCAAAAAAAGGCGCAGATTTAATAGTGTAGGTGGCAATAAAAGCTCATTGCCATTATGTTAACAAAAAATGGCTTGGTGGAATCTTCAGGAATTGGTCCACTATGGAAACCAAAGTTCAAAAGTTTGGGGACTTGATAATGGAACAAAAGGCAGGGAGACTAAACTTCTTTACCAAAGGGGATGTGGCTCGATTGAAGAGATAATTGTCTCACTTACAAACCTATCTAGGGGGATTAAATATAAGATAGAGTTACTCGATATTTTAGTAATTATTAATCAACAAGAAGAACATATAGCTCTTCGTGTCACGACCCGGTACCACCTTGGGCTCATGACAACCACCGCATACTCAGGCCAAGGATACTCGTAATATCTTTAATCTGACTATGCAAGGCTTACTGAATATCTTCCTTTCTTTCCTGTTTTTTTAGAAAAATTTGGGCAGCACATTGGCTGTATTTTTAAAAATCCCAAAACCTACAAATGATTTTAAACACACTTCTATATCCACATCCAGCCACAATTTCAGGACTGTAGTCCGCTCAAGACAACCTCAACTTTAGGCAATCTCAACTCAAGTATCAATAGTGTGTACATAGAAACTTTCACAACGTAAAGCAATTAAAAATTAACTCGCAAAATCATAAAGTACATTTACACAAATACAGTTCATGAGCCACTAGACAATAAAAGCACAAAATGGGGGACCACCCACATGCAAAAATACCCCGAAAATGTCAAAAAGCCACACAGTCCTCACAGAGCTTCGAGCTCACTAAGTTAACCTGCATGGTTGGAAAGTAAAAGGGGTGAGTACACTGGGTACTCTGTGAGCATGAGAAGCATATATCACAATTAGAAGTGAATCATTCCAAGATAGTGTAGATAACCTATGAAGTAAATACATATCACATAGAAAACACATAGGCCCGGTCTATAACTCAATTTATATTGGTTAGGAACCATAGGCCTAGCCTGTTAACTCACACATCCAATGAACATAAGTCCTAGTTCTAATACACAAAAGCATAAAAACATCGTATGTATCAATCAAATCTCAACAGGAAAACCAATATTAGGATAAGCCAAAACAATCATGTGTGACACCATTAGTCGACCAAACTAATGTGCACAACCACCAATATCCGGTGTTGGCTCGACTTTCATCCGTGGTAAGCCTGGACTACGGTCGATAAGAGCGTCATGACCCTAAGTGATGATCTTGTCAGTGTCCAGACCCTAGGTTTGGAATCACCCGCGAGTCCCGTAGAAAAAATGTCAATATGGCGACTCGACTTTCATGTACCAGCATCAAGGGTACGGGGGTCGCTTAATCATAATCAGGTGTACCTAGCACACGATTGGCCAATCGTTTTCTCACCAATGACAAACAAATCATGTCTAATTATTAAGTATAAAATCAAGTAAGGCACCATGTCTTTATTTATCGGTCCCATCGATGGAAAAAAACTGTTCCATGGCTCTAAGCCAAAAGAGAACAAATACATGCATCATACATGGCTCGATTATGCATATATAAAATTGATATATTTTCTCATAAAATAAAAACCATCTTTTGTACACCAAATGCAAAGTTATTCAAAAAAAAAGCCATTTATCAAATACATACACATGTTAGCATCTATTTGAAATTCAATTCTACTATACGTTACCTAGATTTAAAATTCACATACAAGTCATCATACATATCTTAGAGTGATTTACTCCTATATAAGAAATATGATTCCCTAACTCACCTCAAAAGAAGGTATACCCTCTCTTAACCTTAACAATCCTTGATATGAGTTCCTCGATTCACAGCTCCCGAGCCTTTATACATAAAAACAACATACGAGGAAAATACTATTTAAACATAAATTTCATATTTAAACACCATCACATTAGCTTCCCTTTTTGCATTTCCTAAGCCATTTAATGCCTTTAATCCAAACTTACTCATTTTATGACATAATTAAGCACGTTTTTCATCCAAGCATATTAGGTCATTATTCATCAATCTAGGCAATATTTCAAGTTTACTCTAAGTAGACATGATAGTTTCTTTCCAATGTACACCCTCCGAGTCCTTAAATCCTAAGCCAAATTCACTTAGGCATTTCATCAAACACCTAATGTGCATGACTTTCAAGTCTCATTTTTCATTACTTTACCATAACAATTCAGACTCCTAACATGACATATGGTAGCACTTCCATTCAATGACACATTCCACCACTCCATTTAAACCAACTCCTTCAATTTAAGCTACAATTATCAATTACACAACTCATCGCATTCATCCACCCCTTCACCACCATTTCAACCTACACTTAACCAAGACACATATTGTTCATTCTTCATCATCAATTCACATCATACATGTATAATTAACACCTTAGAATTCATTTTTACTATCAATTTCAAAAGATATTCAAAAATTCACCAACTCTCACCTAAAGGGAACAATTTCGGTTTTAACTTAATGAACCCTCTCCATGACATATTTCATTCATCTAAACCATGGTTCATGCATAATCAAGCATGGAGAACAACATATCTTAACACCAAACTCAAAATCTTAATGTAGAGAGAGATGTGACAAAATTTACCTATACGTTCCTTTAGTGATATCTTCAAAGTCCTTGAGAATTTCTCAAATCTAATGATAAATTTGAGTTCTTTGACCACAAATTAGCTTAGAACACTTTGGTTTGCGTTGAAAAGTCAAAAAAAATGGTGAAACTTTGGGTGATTGTCGTAAATCCTCTTCTCCTTTCTTCTTTTTTCTTTTAATAAAAACTAAGTGTTTTAATGCGCATTTAATGGGTTGCATGGCCACCACATGTAGAAGAGTCTAGAATTTGACTCTTCTTTGACCAAACAAGATGAATATACCAATTTGCCCTTAGTAATGTGAAATTACCATTATACCCTCCAAACTTTTCCCAAATTTACAATTAAGTTCAAAATTTGGGAATGGCCAAAAATTTTGTTTTCATTTTGGTCCTTGGACTTTTGAAAATTATAATTAGGCCCCTCAACTTTATAAAATTACAAATTGGTCCTCAA
>JAOSBN010041182.1:0-15380 GCA_027563595.1 Erythroxylum suave
CCAAACTCTTTTGTTTTATTAATAATAAATATTTTCATTACAAAACTGTAACTGAAGAAGATAAAGTTACATGTAAACACACTTGTTTTCCAGGGCACTATATTTACACAACTCCAACAGAACCTAAGCTTATTATATAAATTGGTGACATTTTTATGACCTTTATACTTCACTTTTTGGCTCTTATTTCTAGATTTTATGCTTAATTTAATTCTTGAGTGTCTATCTTTATTTTATGTAGTTTGAGAGTAAAATTTGTCAAAAATGAGTGTTAATTGTACTAATTAATTTTCTTAGAACAATTGATACTTCAAACTACCATTTGTTCATTATAGGAGACTCAAGATGAAGATGTGGAAGAGTTGAATTCAAGTCAATAAGCCAACAGTCACAACAAGAAGTTCGCCGCGGTGGAGAGGATAAGTCGCCGTGGAGAAGAATGAAAAGTTCCAAGCAAAATCTTTCTGGAATAGCTAGCTGCGGTGAAGATTTATTTTGTCACCGTGGTAAAAGGCGCCATTAAAGTAGAAAAACCTTTTGGAAAAGTTCGTAGTGGCGAACTTATCTGTCACCATGACGAACCTTTGAATACCTGAACCATTTTCGGAAAGATAACCTTTGAATACCCGATCCATAACCCATTTTCCTTAAAAACCTACCATTTTAGGTTAAAAGCAGCCGGCACACATTTAAGAAAAACACACCCCCTACTCTCTCTACATGAGCTCACTCTCAAAAATACCTGCGAGCATTATTGTTACCTCTCCTCTCCACTTCACCGTCGACTTCTCCATTGACAGCTGCTATCATTGATGCTTCCAGTGGGTATGTAACAACGGCTAGAGTTCACTGGACTTCAAAGGGGAGTAATTCATCCCATGTTCAGCTACATTATTATCAACTCCTAGCTTAGGAATCGTAATTTGTATTTAAATGTTCTTGATTAGAGTTTAATCAAGTTTTGGATATTTAATGTGTTGTTGGGATTTGTTGATGTAGAATTTGGAGCTTGAATATGTGAAGTCTCATATATGCTTATTTATGATTTGGTTGATTGTCTTTTATTGGTTGATTGTCTTTTATCTGCCTAGTTGTGTTTGGTATGGAGATGATTCTAGATTCCAAATGACTTATTGCATTAGCTTACCCATTGCACACACTAAGAGCATTCAACAAGGTTTTAATAAATGGAGTTCATTAAAAGAGTACTTTAAGGTTTACCATTTGAAAGTTAGTGATTCACCCCTGTTAAAATTTGTTTCGAACAATGATAGCCAAAGCTCGTTTTCAAGAGGATACTATTATCATTTGATTGTTGCTTTGATTTATTTGCTTTTGTATTCCCAAAAATACAAAAATACTTCTATTACATTTTCTTACAATTTGCTTGCTTTAGTCCAAAATTCGAAGGATTGAAAATCCCCTCTTCCTTGCTAATTTTGATAGCATAACATGACATATAGGCTAGCTTAGTTCCATTAATTAGTTCTAATTAAGCGAAACTCAAGGTTGCATTTTGTATTGCAATCATTGGAAAAAAATATTTTTGATTTGGCCTCCAAGGGTAAGAATGAAAAGGCTCGAGTCAAAATGGCGCTATTACCGGGGAGCCAAGTAATTATTTCTTTAGGTTAGCTGTTGTCATTTTCCTTGCTGCTAAGTGAGTTGGGGAACTTTAGTTTAGATTGCATCTTAGATAGTTTAGAGTGATACTTATCGATAGTATAGGATTACACTTTCTTTCATACTAAACTTTTTGCACACTGCATACTTCAATTTTACACAACATAGTTTTGAACATTTCTTTGTTTCTTTTTTCATACATCAATACGTTACTTGCACACTTTACTGTTACACACACTTTCACACACAACGCACTTGCATCCTTCATATTTTGCCTTTTTATTTGACGTTGTGTGTTTGCAAGAAAATTTTTCTACTTTCTACTTCATTTTAGTTCCATTTGAATTGTTTCCATGCATGCCCAAGAAAGTCAAACTTCTACCTTTTTATCCTAAAATTGAGAGACATTTGTGAAAGATTAGGAAAGAAAGAAGAGAAAAAGAGTATAGTCGGATAAGAAGTGAGATTGAGTCGATAGATAGAGTGATCATGGCTGAGAACCCAGCTTTTCTTCAAAACCCTAACTTTCATGTTAACCAACCTAGGAATGGTGATAATAGAGGTAATGGGGAACATGAAAGGGATGGAGTGAATAACAAAAATCAACGTAGGAGAACCATTAGGGAAGCAACTACTTCTGATGTTAATTATAATCCATTTACTACTACTTGTCCTAATTTTTATGTCAATTTTGAAGTTAAAGGATTACTTATTAACTCTCTTCCTAAATTTCATGGATTGACAGGAGAGGATCCCTATATGCATTTGCAATCATTGTCTATGATTTTTCAAAGTATGAAACCGATGGGACCCGCACTTGATTAAGTATTGTGGAAGATTTTTCACTTATCACTAGAAGGAAAAGCCAAGGAGTGGTATATGAGTCTTCCGAGACATGTGGCGAATGCTTACCATAGTTGGGAAAATTTGAGGAAAGCATTCTTGGAAAAATATTTTCTAGCCTCCAGGACTTCATCGATAAGGAAAGAGATCTATTTAACACGGTAGGATTATGATGAATCCCTTCATGATTTTTGGAACCGCTTCTAAGATCTATTGTCCAGATGCCCCCATCACCAAATACCTGATGAGCAGTTAGTGCAGTATTTTTATGATGGGTTAAAAAGTCAAGATAAGGGTATGTTGGATGTGGCCTCGGGAGGTTCTTTGTTTGATCTTACAGCTACGGAGGCATGGGATTTGATGAACAAGATGGCTTTGAACCATCAACAGTACAGTGTTAGGGAGACTAGAGGAGTGCATGAGTTGGGTGCCATAACAACCCAATCTAAAAGAATGGAGAGTCTAGAGTCAAAAGTTGACTCTTTGGAGAGTAGAGTGACCTCACAATTATCCTTCATCACTGCATAATTGAAGAATCTGAATGTGCATCACCCAACATCTTCTATGGATCTCACTGCACCCAGTTGTGACACATGTGGGTTGGTAATGCACATATCTAGTGTTTGTCCAGGACAATATGAAGAGGTGTCTACAGTGTATCCGGGGAGGACAAATCAGAAATGGGATCCTTACTCCAACACCTATAACAAGGGATGGAACGGAAACCCTAGGTTCAGTTAGAGAAATGAAGAGGGAAGGGCACCAAACAGATTCCAACAAGGGGGAGGAGCTGGTACTTCCACTAACCAGTTCCGCAACCAACAGAAAGCCCTAACCATCCCACCTAAGGAGGACATCAACCAACTTCTGCTCAATATGATGACTTCGATAAAGGAGTAAAGGACTTCTAATAATAATCAGTTCAACGCCATAGCTTCTTTAATTCAGTAAGACTCATTAAAGAATGCTTCTCGGTTCATTACTTTAGAGAAGAGAAAGGAGCAATAGGAAACAAAGGCTGAAAATATCAACTCCTTTGTCACCCAATTGTCCAATAACATGAGTGAGAGTCAAGTGATGAGTAGTGGAGCTATTCCTTTGAACACCATTATCAATCCAAAAATCTTAAACGCAATAGCTCTTTAAAGTAGGAAGCAAGTAAAATTTCGAGAATCAGAGGAGGAAGTAGTTAAAGTAGAGATTGACTATGATGAGTTGCCTTCCATGCCAGAAAAGAAGAAGAATTCTGAAAGTGCAAAAGAGAAAGCATTAGTGGCTGGAAAGAAGTCCACAATTTTGAATGACAAAGGCTTTGAGAGCAACAATGAACAAGCCACAGCAAGGAAGCAAGATAAGTCAGACAAGCATGGAGATAGTAAAGCCAATGGTAAGGAGGTAAACCTTAAAGACCTTCCTTTTCCTAATTCATATTTGATGAGCAAATGAATGGCTGACATTAAGCATGAGAAATATATCATTGACTTGTTTAGTAAAGTTGAAGTCAATATTCCTTTGCTTGATCTTGTGAAACATGTTCCTGCTTATGCTAAGTACCTAAAAGACTTGTGTACCAATAAATGGAAGTTTAGGCCAAATGAGAGAGTCCAAGTGAGTTCGAATGTGTCAGCCTTATTCAAGCCTCAAATCCCTGTGAAATGCCAAGACCCTGGATCTTTCTCTATCCCTTACACTATAGGAAAAGTTACCATAAGAGGAGCTTTGTTAGATCTAGAAGCAGCCATTAATGTTATGCCTAAATCTGTTTATCGGTCATTGGGAGTCAAGAACCCTAAGTCTACATCTGTAGTTCTCTAATTGGCTGATAAGTCTATTAGGCATCCTGTAGGCATTATAGAGGATATTTTGGTCCAGGTCAAGGATTAGATTTCCCGGCTTATTTTATGTACTTAATTTGTCTTCCAAAATTATGCAGGATACTTCATTTATTCTAAGTCGACCCTTCTTAAGGACTACTAGTACCATGATTAGCTTGAAAGAAGGTACAATCACTATAGAGGTAGGAGATCAACAGGTGAGTTTTAACATGTATGAAGCAATGAAACATCCATATGAAGATTACTCACTCCTAGGTGTTAACATGGTTGATATTGTTGTTGATAATGTTTGCCCTACATTAGAAGTGCAATAAGGTTCCTTTAATTTTGAATTGTGTTCACTTGATTCTACTTTCAGTGATGATCCTCGTTGGGAAAGGTTTTCTGTGAATGTTTCAGGTGATTTCGATATCGTGAAGGGTCACCTCAATGTGGAAAGTGAAGAAGTCTTTTCATTGTAACAAGAATCTCAGACTGAAGGTGACTGCATGGAGCCTTGCTCACCTTTTGTTGAAAATCAGGGAAGAAAACTTTTCTCCCTTGAACTTCATGAATTAATACCTTCTGTTGTGCAACCACCGGCAATTGAATTAAAACCCCTACCACCTGCTTGAAAGTATGCTTTCCTTGAGTCAGATGAGTGATTACCTATCATAATTGCCAGTTCTCTGTCTAGCGGTAAGGAAGATAAACTCCTTACCATTTTAAGAGAGCATAATAGGGCTATAGGGTGGATTTTAGTAGACATACCTAGGATTAGTCCAGCTATTTGCACACATAGGATTCTTCTAAGTGAGGGTTCTAAACCAGTGAGACAACCCCAAAGGAGATTAAACCCACTGATCTTAGATGTGGTTAAGAAAGAAATAACCAAACTTTTTAGTGCAGGGATCATTTATCCCATATCTGATAGAGATTGGGTTAGTCCGATCCATGTAGTAACTAAAAAGAGTGGGGTTACTGTTGTTAAAACTAATAGGGATGAGCTAATTCCTATAAGAGTGCAAAATTCCTAGCGTGTGTGCATAGAATATAGGAGATTAAACGATGCCACACGGAAAGATCATTTCCCTCTTCCCTTTATTGATCAGACGGTAGAGCGACTTGCGAGAAAATCTCACTACTGTTTTCTTGACGGTTTCTCTGGGTGCTTTTAAGTACGTATTACACCAGGGGACCAAGATAAAATCACGTTTACGTGTTCTTTTGGTACCTTTGCTTATCAAAGGATGCCTTTTGGATTATGCAATGCCCCAGGGACTTTCCAGTGTTGTATGGTCGTAGCACCCCACTCCTGCAAGGACTCGACCCGACCCCGACATCGCGGGTGATGTCCGAGCTCATCCCCCATGAGGGTGGCATGCTAAGCACTCACTCATTCAGGAATCGGTATAAAAAATGCTTTTCTTTGTTTTCTTTAGAAACCACAATCACACATATTCAATCATAATAACACAATCATCAAAGTTTCAATAGCCATTTGGGCCCTTTCACAAAATACAAAACACTTTGGTTGTTCCAGAATACAATATTATACAAAAAAAGTTATGGAATAAACAATTCAATACAAATTAAGGAAATGCAATGCAAACGCGAACTGATCCCGACCTCTATCCTTCACTTGTATGCTGTAGGTATACTCCTGTTGGCCTAACGGGGTATTCTTTTGATCCTGAAAAATAATTGCAAATTTTGGGTGAGTTTTGCGAACTAAATGAGTGACTATCATCAATGGCTCACCCAGTCACATAACACTCAATCACATTCACAACAATTCACATTTCACAATTAATTACTATTTTATCATTAATATTATTTATATGCAGTGTGTATGAGACTCACTTTCCCTTTGTTACTTTGTTGTGACCGAGTGCCTAAACTGTCCCATATAGGACTCATTGATAACTGTCCCTTATCCGCTTGGGGGATACAGGGTTCATTAAACATTGAGCCTGAGGCTCCGATTCACTTTTGAGCTCGAAGCTTATTTTTACTCGTTGAGCTTTAAGCTCTGATCGGTGGCTACTCTGATCACAACTCCATTATGTTCCATGTATTCATGCAATGGAATGCATCAATCACATTTGCATATCCCATTCAATCATATTCACATATCATCGGACCATAGTCCAGCAGTCAACATTTAGTTGAGAATTCACACTTTCATTCCTATGCAAATGCATATTTAGAACACATTTAACAATCACCTTAAGTACACATAATTCATCCAATTCACATTCAAGTAGCACTTCAATATCCAAATCAAAAATCACAATCATCGGACCTTCTATCCAAAAATCAACATAAGCAATCACATCTGCATAATCATTCAATAGTCATATAATACAAAATTTCAAATAACTAATAATAAAATGAGACCATCTCGATCTACTCACAGTACGCTACAAATTAGAGCATTTGCTTCCAATTTTAGGAATGCCTGAATGCGAGCACTTGACCTGCACAACCCATTTATGCAAGACACCCATTTCACACTGATCAATAATTGCACACATATAAGCATTTATTCATACACAATTGTAAAGGGGGATTATGTTCAATGCATGCTCAATGACAAACTCGGGTACTGTAACAAACCTCACATCTTATGCACATTCCCATTTCATAACTTAATCACTCATCAGTTCTTTAAATTACAATCTCAATCCTTTGGTACTATGATATCAATAACTCATTCACTACTTTACCAATATAATCCCATATATGACTAGTGAAGAGGAAAATTGAGTATATCACTATGTATATATCATTATCAACTTTTTGCTTCAAGCTTAATGTTTCCTCTAACTATCACTTTAATCGTTCTTTCACACCATTACATACTTTCATTGATCTTTCAACTTCATCACTATCCCATAATATTCCAGTCATCAATATAAAGAAAATCACTCTATACGGCACACTAAATCTCCTCACTCGTTTTCCAGCAAATAAGAATATCAATGTTCTTAACCATTTAGTAGTGAACTATCATTTCATGAAAAAACTACATAATCATAACAATCTTACTTGTTTGAAGCTCCAATCTCTACAAAATCATGTAACCCTAATCTCTCATGCACCCACGTACATCAACTTGAAGGTTGAGAGGGAGACTCGGTCTTTATTGGAATGAAAGAAAGGAATATCCAAGTAGAAGTGGGGACAAATAGAGAAAGGTAAGGTTTAGCTTCGGTGAATATTTGATGAAGAGTTCAGGGTTGGGGGATTTCTAAAGAAAGAAGTTTCAAGCAGGATAAAGACAAGGACAGTAGCTTGTCTTTTATAGGAAAATAACGATCTGGACTAGCTATGACACCTGTCCAATTCTTATCCACTTATCCACTTCCCTTTATCCCATCTCACTTAAGTAGAATTTATACTTAATTTTATGACTCCGCAATACCACTACATTCATAAGTCATAACCTCTTACTCACTTTCAGATTTTTCCTATAGCACATCATTTCGGGTCAACTTTACGTTTTCTTCTTGACCCTGACACTAAAGTCATTTTTCAACGCTTTCCTCTATAAACGTATTCCCCTATGTCATATGTCTCCATTGACACCAAATTCATTCAATTTGGTTCTGTCCTCAATCATATTGAACCTTTTTCTATTCAGGCAACTGGCAGAACTTTCACTAGAGCTGTTGGATTTAAATCATCTTAGAGCGATTTCAAAGAGGACTTATAGGTCTATAACTCTCTTGAAGACCTTAAAGACAGATTTCATCTTCTGAAGGGTCAAAAATGAGACAGAAGATAGGTACAGATGAAGCTAAATGGAAAGGCAGACCAAATGGAAAAAAGACAGATGAAAGGTGAAAATTACTATAACTTTCCCTATAGATATCAGATTAAGGTGTTCTTTACATTGTTTGAAAGAGGAATTCAAGATCTAAAACTTTCATGAAGACCTCAAGAACAAATTCTATCATCTGAAGGGTCAAAGAAGGACTAGACGATACAAAATGACAGTATACATAAGAAGGAGTCTTAGTGACTTGGGCAAAAAGCAGACAAATGTAATAAGCAGACGAATGCAAAAGCAAACAAATGCTAGAAGCAGATGGAGCAATAAGGCAGATGAAATTCATCAAAAAGTAGACGAAACAGAAAGGCAGATGAAATTCGTTAGAAGGTACACGAAGCGAAAAGGCAGACGAAATGGAAAAGGACAGACGAAACGCAAAACACAGACGGAAGAAAATCATAGACGATAGAAAAACACAGATGATAGGCGGTCAACTTAAGATGAAGCAAAGTCAAACACAGACGATACGTCTTTACGGACGATAGACGAATGCAAAAACACAGAAGATAGGTGGTCAACTTAAGACGAAGAAAAGTCAACCACAGATGATGTGTCTTTACAGACGATAGACGAATGCAAAACACAGATGATAGGTGGTCAACTTAAGATGAAAAAAAGTCAACCCAAAATGATATGAAACACAGACGATACGTCTTTACAGATGATATGTCTATGCTCCTGAACATCTCCCCCTTATTAAGACCATAACTTTCTACTCCACCATCTATAACTCCCATACTAAATATTCTTAGTAAATTTCTTCAACACATTTTTCTTCACTAAATCCTACATTTAGATTTTATTTCTAGTCTTCCTACTTCATTTCATTCTAATCATTTTCTATAACACAATTTTCAATCTATCCCATTACTATTCATTATACCCGAAATGTCAATGAGTGCATGTAAAATTATTTTCATGTATGTAAAGACTCAAATTCACATATATATATGCTGACATTCCGATGAGCATGAAATGCAAATTTTCCTCTAACTCTCCCATTGCCATTCTCCTCCATTATTGAAATCGAGGTTATAACCCTTAGTATGGGGATGGAATGCTACAATGATTGTTGTTTTCTATGAATTTTTAGAAGAATGCATGGAAGTCTTTATGGACGATTTCACTGTGTATGGTGGTTCTTTTCATAATTGCCTTGCTAGTCTTGGAAAAGTTTTGAAACAATGCATTGAGAAGAACTTGATTCTGAACTTTGAAAAATGTCATTTCATGGTTAATGAGGGCATAATGTTAGGTCATTTAATTTCTAGCAAGGGAATTGAAGTTGATAAAGCTAAGATTGAGGTAATATCTTTGTTGCCTTATCCTGTTTGTGTAAAAGACATAAGATCATTTTTGGGTCATGTAGGATTTTATAGGCATTTTATTAAAAATTTTAGCAAGATTGCATTACCTCTTTCAAGGCTTTTAAAAAAAGACGTTCAATTTGATTTTGATGATTCATGTAGGAATGCTTTTAATGAGCTAAAATCTCAACTTATTTCTCCTTCTATTCTTGTTGCCTCTGATTGGAACTCACCTTTTGAGCTTTGATGTGATGCTTCTAATTGTGCCGTAGGAGCTATGTAAGGCCAAAGGGAGGAGAAAATATCAAGAGCAATTTCCTATGCCTCAAAAACGCTGGATGCAACTTAGATCAATTACACAACAACAGAAAAAGAGCTGTTTGCAGTAGTTTTTGCGTTAGAAAATTTTAGGGTTTATTTGTTTAATTCTCATGTTACTGTATTCACTGATCATACAATTGTTCGGTACCTTCTCAAGACACCATAATCTAAACCAAGATTGATAAGATGGGCATTACTCCTTCAAGAATTTGATGTTGAGATAAAAGACTGGCTAAGAGTAGCAAATCATGTAACTGACCACTTGAGTTGGTTACTAGAGGATACTAAGGGAGTAGACTCTTTCGAACTTACTTATGATTCTTTTCCTGATGCAGTTTTATGTGCTATGTTTTTAAAAAAGCCTTGGTATGGACATATTGTAAACTACCTTATGACTACACTCACCCCACCTTTTATGTCTAACTTGTACGTGCAAAAACTTAGGAGTGAGGCAAAGCATTATATTTGGGATGCTCCTCAGCTATGGCGAATGTATAGTGATCAATTCATAAGGCGATGTGTACCTAATGAAGAATGTGATTCCATTATTTCAGCATACCATTTTATGGTTTATGGGGGGCATTTTAGTGCAAGGAGAACATCTAAAAAAATTCTAGATTTCAGTTTTTACTGGCCAACCAATTTTAAAGATTCCTTTACATTTTGTCAATCTTGTGGCAAGTGTCAATGTTTTCGGAGATTAGGAAGACGACATAAAATGCCTCAGCAACCTTTACTTTTTTGCGAAATCTTTCATTTTTGGGGAATTGACTTCATGGGTCCTTTCCCTCCGTATTTTTGTTTTGTATATATCCTTCTAGCTGTAAATTACGTGTCAAAATAGATAGCGACTATGTCTACTAGGAAAGATGATGCCCAAACAGTGTCTAAATTTCTTAAGTCAAACATTTTTAGTAGGTGTGGGATTCTAAAGCCTGTGGTGAGTGATAGGGGTATGCATTTTTATAATAGGGAAATTAACAATCTATTTTCCGAATTTAGAGTCACTCACAAAGTTTTCACTGCATACCACCCCTAAACCAATGGTCAGGCTGAGATATCTAATCAGGAAGTAAAACATATCTTGGAAAAGATTGTGAAGCCATCAAGGAAAGATTGGAGTTTATATTTAGAAGAAGCACTATAGGCTTATCGGACTGCCTACAAATCACCAATTGGGACGTCTCCATACCGGCTCATTTGTGGAAAGGCTTGTCATTTTCCAATAGAATTGGAACATAAAGCTTATTGGGTAGTCAAGCAGTGCAATATGGATTTACAATCTTCTAGGATGGACAGGAAGTTGCAGTTGCAAGAATTAGAAGAGTTGAGGCTAACAACATATAAGAACTCTAGAATCTACAAGGAAAAACCAAGTTTGTTCACGATAAAGACCTCTTAAGGAAGAACTTCAAAGAGGGAGACAAAGTGTTACTATTTAAGGCTCGTTTCACTTTTAAGCAAGGAAAATTTAATACTCATTGAGATGGGCCATACATCATGACAAAAGTACACGATTTTGGCATAGTGGAGTTTCTACATGCAGAAACTGGAACTAAGCTCAACGTTAGTGGGCATCTTTTGAAGTTTTATCAAGAGAACCAAAAACCTATGTAAATCTCGGGTTGTTTCTTTCCTTCACTTCTTTACTTATTTTTCCCTTATGATTATTTATGACATGTTTGGTGCATTAGTTTGTTGAGTAAGTGTGGGAAAAGTAGCTTAGTTTTTAGTTTGATAGTGATTTTCGATTCAATAATCCCTGCTTTTAGTTCTATTTGTTACTTTTCTTTTGTTGTGCCTAATAAATCTGAAGCACGCTATATATATTCAAGTTGGGGAAGTTGTGCATAGTTGATTGTGCTTTAATTTTTCCAATATTGGGGACAATATGATGTTTAAGTTTGGGGGAGATGCCAATTTCTCATTTTTATTGTCAATTGTGCATAATGTCAAAATTTAAAAACTTGGTGTTTGAGTCTTCACCGCAGCGCATCCTATCTTCGCCGCGGTGACATGTGAAAATGAATCTTTTCACTACAGCAACATATGCTTGTTGACTAGCTCGCCGCTGACGATAGGGCTTGCTTAACATTATACATGGAATTGGGATCTATCTCTCTCACATGAAACTCTTTCTATCGTGAAAGCCTCGCTTATTCGAAAAAAAGGGCTGATTATTTATCACCCTTTTTGCTCATAAGTAAGTAAGCACTGGTAGGAGCAGTGAGAGGATGATGAGTATATAAATAAATAATAATTCATTGTGGCAACATATGTGTGCTGACTAGCTCACCATGACGAACTCTTGGTTTCACCGCGGTGACATTCTCTTGATCAACAGTTCTCCTAATTAGATTTTAGTCACTCCTGTATGATTTTATAAGTTTCAAAGTAGTCCGATGTTTTTGAAAATACCTTGTATTCTTCAAATGGTAGGTTTTGGCTAATTTCTTCTTCAATGTTTCAACACAAAGCAAGTGAGGGTATGTCGACAAAGTAACACTATATGTTTTTAATTTTTGAGATTGTTCATGGAAAAAGTACCCTTGTTGGAAGGATATTTGAGCCTAAATTCTTTCATTGTTGTGTGTATCTATTTAATTTCATACCTTTCTAGAACTTTTTAATTCTTAATCAAAGCTTGATGAACTAGAATTTTGCTAATATGATACAGGCATTCTTTCAAAACCCTATTGTCCCAAACACAAACCCCATAAACATTTATCCATTACTAGCCCCTTGAGCCGTATTTTTGAGTTCATGCACACGTTTTCTTATGGCGTCAATTTTTATTTATTTATTTTATTTTGGTTTCTCATTCTCTCCTAGTTGTCTCAAGCTATTTAAAAAAAAGGGGGCAAAAGCAAAGAAAAGAAAGGTATATATTTTCAAAACAAAATATTCTTTCTAAGAAAAAAGAAAAGAAGAAAATACAATATATATATATATATTATATGGTCGTTTGTGTAAATATTGTCTTAGGTTGACATCTATTTCATACTTAAGGTGCGTGTACTCATATATTTCTTTCTTTTTTCATCCATTTCACCTAGCCTTCCATTCATTACAACCTTAAAAAGCCCTCTTGATTTTCAAAATTATAGTTTTTGTATTGGAGACATAGAATTATCACAAGCTTATAGTAGAGAGTGGACTAAGTAGATTTAGAGTGAAATTATCCCAAAAACAATTGGGATGAGAGCAAACGCCTTGCCTTAAATAAGATCTCTTTTTCCCAATCTTTTGGATTAAATTCTTATGATGTTTATTTTCTTGGCACTCTTTCAATCTACTTTGATTGATTTCTGAGAAAGTGATGTTTTCCAATATCCTACTCTTATTTTTGGAATGGTTAGGATTTTCATTTGCACTATTGTCTCTTTGACTCTTATAAACTTTTTCCACGAGTACAAAGGTCTAAGTGTGGTGGAATTTGATTGAGTCCAAGCTTATTATATAAATTGGCGACATTTTCATGACCTTTTTACTACACTTTTTCGCTCTTATTTCTAAATTTTATGCTTAATTTGATTCTTGAGTGTCTACTTTTATTTTATGTAGTTTGAGAGTAAAATTTGTCAAAAATGAGTGTTAATTGTACTAATTGATTTTCTAAGAGCAATTGATAATTCAAACTACCATTTGTTCATTGTAGGAGACTCAAGAAGAAGATGTGGACGAGTTGAATTCAAGTCAACAAGTCAACAGTTACAATAAGAAGTTCGCCACGGCGAAGAGGATGTGTCGCTGTAGTAAAGAATGAAGAGTTCCAGGCAAAATCTTTCAGAAAAGTTAGTTGTGGCGAAGATTTATTTTGTCGTCGTGGCGAAAGGGACCAATAAAGCAGAAAAACTTTCGGGAAAAGTTCATCGCGGCGAACCTTCGAATACCCGAACCATTTATGAAAAGATACCTACTGTGTAACCCGATCCATAACCCATTTTCCTTAATAACCTACCATTTTAGGTTAAAAGCAGCCGGCACACATTTAAGAAAAACACACCCCTGACTCTCTCTACACGAGCTCACTTTCAAAAATACCTTCAGACACTATCATTACCTCTCCTCTCCACTTCACCGTTGACTTCTCCACCAACAGCTACTACCATGGATGCTTCTAGTGGGTTCCCGATTGAGATTCCTCCTGGATTAATTCTTGGCTAGGCACCTCTTTCCTTTTGAAAAATGTAGCAACGGCTAGAGTTCAATGGGCTTCAAAGGGGAGTAATTCATCCCATGTTTAGCTACATTATTATGAACTCCTAGGTTTAGGATTTGTAATTTGTAGCTGAATGTTCTTGATTAGAGTTTAATCAAGTTTGGGATATTTAATGTGTTGTTGGGATTTGTTGATGTAGAATTTTGAGCTTAAATATATGATGTCTCATATATGTTTATTTGTGATTTGGTTGATTCTCTTTTATCTGCCTAGTTGTGTTTGGTATGGAGACGATTTTAGATCCCAAATTACTTATTGCATTGGCTTACCCATTGCACACTCTAAGAGCATTCAACAAGGTTTTAATAAATGGAGTTCATTAATTGAAACCTTGGACTTAAAGAGTACTTTAAGGTTTACCATTTGAAACTTAGTGACTCACTCCCATTAAAATTCGTTTTGAACAATGATAGCCGAAGTTCATTTTCAAGAGGATACTATTATCATTCGATCGTTGCTTTGATTTATTTGCTTTTCCATTCCCAAAAATCTAAAAAATACTTTTTATTTCATTTTCTTACAATTTGCTTGCTCTACTTCAAAATTCTAAGGATTGAAAACCCCCTCTTCCTTGCTAATTTTGTTTGCATAACATGACATATAGGCTAGCTTAGTTCCATTAATTGGTTCCGATTAAGAGAAACGACCCGAGGTTGCATTCTGTACTGCAATCCTTGGAAAAAAATATTTTTGATTTGGCCTCCAAGTGTAAGAACGAAAAGGATCATGTCAGCAGTTGCGAAAGAGAAGTTCTTCGCTGCAACGAACATACCCTAACTAAATGAAAAGAAAGGGTGAAATGCGGAACAAAGACGAGATACTTACGAAGGAGATAGAGAGATGCTCAAATACCAAGAATGAACACGAAATGAACTGGGCAGAATGAAGGAAGAGTGATTTGATGAAGGTGAGTTTGGATTGTCACGATGAACTAGATGGAAGTACGAAAGTGAGGAAGGGAACAGAGGGTTAATAAAAAAATAGAGGGGAAATTACAAAGAAGGAAGGAGGGAAGATGGAAGAACATAAGCAAAAGAAGGGTAGAAATACAATTTCACTCGGTGTCTGACGCAAATAGATCTTTTGCCATGAAGAAGATTCCCTTAAGTGAGCTCACTGATGTTGGGACCCGATCTGGGAACCGGACTCCAACCGAAAAATCTGGGAAACGAAACGAAAATGAGGTTCGAATCGAAATGCTAAACGATAGCGGAAGCAAATCGAAAACTTAACAAAGTGGATCCGACATCCGAAAATAAAGAACAGAGAAAAACGATCACGTTGGAAACCTTGAGACTAATCCAATCCGAAACGGTATAAATTTTGTTTCTTTCTTTCATTTCATCTCTATTCAAAACTTATACAAATCAAAACAATATAATTTCCCCATTTGGAAACATATCTTCCATTTA
>JAOSBN010041203.1:0-15378 GCA_027563595.1 Erythroxylum suave
TGAATTAGGAGTCAACAAGTGCATAATTACTTAAGAAAATAGGGCCAATTTATAGTATAAATTTGGTTCAATCAGAGGGCTAGGCTTTCCCGACCCATTTCGGAAGTGATATCAATGCCTAAGAACCCGGTTAAGCTTATATTTCATTGTCTTTGATGTTCTTTCTCTCCTAGGAATTGACTATGTTATCCTAATCAAACATCTCTTAATTAAACATAACCCAAGAGAAAATTGGGGTTAATAATGCTTTTTGTTATCCTACGATTAATAGTTATTAGGAGAGGTACGAGAATAACAATTCTATAAAGTATGTTTAATTGTGTGTAGGTTGAGATTGAAGTAATAACTAGGTCCTTAATGATTTCATCACTTTTAAATGTTTTCTTTAATTTGTTTTTGTTATTTTAGTTTCATTTTATTTTCTTATTTGAAAACCAAACCAAACCCCCTAATAACCTAAACACCAATTATTTTCATTTTAAAAGCTTTACACACACTTTCTGTGGAATTGTCCTAGACTTACCACTAGCTATAGTTTTAGATTTAGTTATTTTGTGCAGTGTTACGGTGCGCTACGTCAATTTTGGTGCTATTGCTAAGGAGTGTAGTGCTTTAGCTTTTGTTCTTGATTTTGATTGGTGTTTTGTATATATTTGTTTTTAACTAGTTTCTTTTAAGTTATTTTATAATATTTTCACTTTTTGTTTAGTGTTTGTGTGTTAAACAAATATTCATGGAAGGAAGTAATTTTTCTATAACTCATATTCCCAATTTTATAACTAAGTTTGGATTCATCATATGAACTTTGTAACCAGAAAAATTACTTGCTTGATAATTTGCATGATGCACAACAATTCCCGTATAGACTAGAAGCTTCTTACTATAGAGCAAAGAGGAGCTTGAGAATCTTGAGAATAAAAATCAAGGAATTGCTTATAAAGAAGAAGTGGAGAAGGAGCTTGAAGGAAAGAAAAGGATACACTATTTAGCTCGAAGGTGAGTACTAAGTCCATAATTATTTTTAAGACTAACCTTTCTCCTTTACCTGAAAGATTGGAGAAATTAAATGAAGAAGAAAAGGGTAAAGAGATATTTGAGATATTTTAAGAGTTTATGGACTCAATAGAGACTGGAAGTTTGAAGGTATGGAATATGCTGAAAATGAGAGGTCATTAACTTAACCACATCAGGCACATGACAATCGCCACATACCCGAGCTATGGATACTCACGGTACCCTTAACCTAAATATACAAGGCTAAGTGAATATCTTTAAAAACATTTGGACAACACAAAATGTTCACACATAAGGTCATTTACAAACCACAAGACAATCAAGAATTAATTTACAAAATCTTAAAGCATATCAACATGATAATGAGCCACCATATATCAAAAGTATAAAACAGAGACTACCCATATGCAGTAATACCTCGAAATTGTTAACAGTCCGCACGAATCACTTAGAGCTTCAAGCTCACCAAATTAACCTATATGGTTGGAAAGAAGAGGGGGTGAGTACACTATGTACTTAGTGAGCGGGAAAAAGACATATATCACAAATAGAACCCAGTATACACCAAAACGGTATAAACAACCTAAAGATTTTACACATCTATCACACATGTAACCATCTATGAAGTGAATATGTATGACATAAAAATATATAGACCTAGTATATGACTTAACTCACACTGGTTAGGAACCATATAGGCCTAGCCTATTAATCACTCATTCTGTGAACATAGGTTCTAGTTCCAGTACACAAGAACAAAAAAACATTGCATGTAAAAATCAAATCGTAGAATAGGCTAAAATAGTTATGTGTGTCACCATTAGTTGGCCACACTAGTGTGCACACCCATCAATCCCAGTATTGGCTTGACTTTAATTTGTGGTGAGTCTATACTACGGTCGATAAGAGCATAATGACCCTAGGTGATGACCTCATCGATGACCAAACCTCTAGTTGTGCAATCACCTGCAAGTCCTATAGAATGGTGTCATTACAAAGACTTGGCTTTTATGTACCAGTGTCAAGGGTATAGGGGTCGCTTAATATGATGTGCCTAGCATATGATTAGCCAATAGTTTCCTCACCAATCACAAAAAATCATAAACAAATATTAAGTACAAAAATCAAGTAAGGCACCATGCCTGTATTTATCGGTCCAACTGATAAAATGGAACCTTACTATAGCTCTAAGCCAAAAGAGAACACACATATGGAGCATACTTGACTCAACTATGCATATATAAGTTTCAAAATGTCTTTCATGCAGTGAAAATCATCTTTTGCACTCCCAAGTGCAAAGTTATTCACAATGTAGTTTAAGAAAATCAAACATTGTCCTTTACACTTCAATTGTAGGTTTGTTAAAAACAATATCATTCCTTAAAATACCAAATAAAAATGTCAATTTCACTCCAAGTGCAAAGAATTATTCAAAACAATGTCATTTATTAAATACATAAGTATACTAGCATCTATTTGATAATCAATTCTACTATGCATTACCTAGGTTTTAAAATTCATATACAAGTCATCATTTATGTCCTGGAATGTCCTAATCACATTTAAGAGATATGTTTTCCCCAACTCACGTCAAAAGAAGGTGTACACTCCTTTGACTCCAACCTTTATACATAAAAATGCAATGTATTTAATACTAAAAAATATATCTGAAATCTATACACCATCACATAAATATATAAAGCACAATGTCACAATTTTTAAGCTGTAGGATTCAGCCATGAAGCTTTTCATATGGTTACTTCCCTTATTATTCACATAAGCTTTCTTTTGCATTTTCCGAGGAATTTAATGCCTTTTATCCAATACATACACCTTTCAAATCATAATTAAGCACATTTTTATCCAAGCACACTAGGCCACTACTCATCAATCTAAGCAAAAGTTCAGGTTTACTCTAAGTATACATGAAAGCCTCTTTCCAACGCACACCATTACAATCCTTAAATTCAAAGCCAAATTCACTTAGGCATTTCATCAAACACCTAAAGGCATAAAATTGAAAGCCTTCTTCTAATGTACTTCTTCCTCATTTTCATCATCAATTCACATTATACATATATAATTAATATCAGAGAATTCATTTAAATCATCAATTTCAAAACATATTCAAAATTTTACTAACTTTAACCAAAGAGAGAGCATTTCAGTTTTGGCTTAAGGAAACTTCTCCATGATTCATTTCATTCATCCAAACCATGTTTGATGCATAATCAAGGAGAATAGCATATCTTAACACCAAACTCAAAATCATAATGTAGAGAGAGATGAGACAAAATTTACTTAAACTTTCCTTCGCTAATATCTTAAAATTCTTTAAGAATTTCTCAAATTTAATAATAGATTTGAGTTCCTTGACCCCAAATTAACTTAGGACACCTTGGTTTGGGTTAGAGAATCAAAAGAATGGCATAAATTTGATGATGACCAAAACTTTTATTTTCATTTTAGTCCCCGAAATTTTGAAAATGATAATTAAGCCATATAAATTTATAAAATTACATATTGTTCCTCCAAGAATTGAAAAATTATATTTAAGTCCCTTAACTTTTAACATGTTGTAAATAAGCCCTAATGTACATCAACTTTTCAAATTAAGCTCTCTAAAAGTCCAATAAGTCTATAAATCATGGCTAATCACCTCTAAGGCATTAGAACACATTTAACTCAGCCACCATGGCCATATCCATCCAATGGACTTAGTTTTACACATTAGAAGCTTATATGTTAGAAATCTCTAAGATTTTACAAACCGATGAACTCTAAGTTCTTGTAAGGGCATGTACATTATATATCACTAACATATATACCAAAAGGGTTTAAATAAAATTTTGAACTCACATACAACTATGTATAAATCAATATATAGTAGTATCTCCAAGTATCGACCAATATAAAAGGGCTCAAAAAATCCAACGTTACAGTGTGGACTTAGTAGAGCTTGGAAGTTTCAAGATTGGGAATATGCTAAAAATGAGAGGTCATTAACTTAGGTCTTACCTTGAAGAATCTCAAATGGAGGAAGCACATGTGACACCTGAAGATCATAACTTTATCACATAGGAGGAAAATATAGAGTCAAGCTAGTGATAATAAACAAAGGCACTGCTTAGGAGGCAACCTAAAGAAAGTTTACTTCTTTTCCTTGCATTTTCGCATTTTTTTATGCTTGTCTATTTTCAAGTTTGTTTGTTTCTTATTTGTCTTTAATTTTGTAGTCAAAGAGAGATAGAATTAAACAAACAAAATTTTTTTCTCTTATTCTATTGCTTTTAAGACTATATGGCCATAATTAGCGAGTGAATTGACTAGCAAAATCCATGGAAATTTTAGCATGTACTTTTTCTCTTGTGAATGGTCAATATGCACTATCTTTAGAAGAGTAGTGACTAGTGGTAGACAAAAGCTAGTGGGATTTTAAGCCTTATTATACTGACACATCCATATCAGTATCATTGTCTTTTGTATATGTTAACCTTCACGACAAGTACTTCTTGACTTTGCTTTGATTTTCTATTTAAGACTATTTTTATGAAATGCATTAACATGGAAATGATATAGGCATTCTTTGTTTCATAAGCTACATTAGCCAAATAGCCTACCCATTGATATAAAATTTCCCTTTGTTAAACCCCTTAAGCTTTATCAGCCTTTCTTTTTGTGCTAACCACATTGCATGCTTTAAACATAACGAAATGTCGTATCCAAACCTTAAAGCTAGTGTAACATTTATTGATTGTGGATAATTGTGCATGCACAAAAGTATAGGTGTAGGGGTGTGCATATGTGTGGGTTGGTTATAATTATTGGGTTTCTATTTTATGTCATATCAATGGAATTCCCATATTGATGTAGCTTCTTTCAATTTTCAAGAGAAAGCAAAAGAAAAGGAAAAGGAAAAGGAAAAGAAAAGAAAAGGAAAAAGGAAAAAAAGATATTTGAATAAAAGTATCAAGGAGAAAATACATATGTTTTGAAAAGTTGTTTATGATTGGTTTCTCCTCCTAAAATTATATGGAATGGGTGACTTGAGTTTAGTGGATATGAGGTAGATGTTGATTTGAAGGATCACTCCTTATAGTTTCAATGTATTGCTATCATTGATTTTTTTGAGTGATCCTTTCTAATTAGTTATGCTTCATATGGTTTATAGTGTGAGATCTTGAATTTGAGATGTGAAATATGTTTTTTGCATTCATCGTAGTTGATGAAATTGTGAGTGAATGTTGGTTTTTACACTTGATGGTGTATTGAGTGTTTTTCTTATTTCGCTAGCTTCGATTTTTTTTATGCTATAGTATCAATATACATCTCACCTTACCCTTGTCTACATTATAACCTAGAAAATTCCTTTGATTCAGATTATGTATGTGAATCTTAATGGCGGAGAAATAAAATGATTCACAAAGTTATGGAATGTCATGATCATGAATGGTTTTTGAGTGTATCCATGAACCTACCTTATTTAAACACTTTTTTTCAAGTCTACGTTTAAATTTCTCAATTTCTAAAGGTGATGAATGTTAATTGATGATGAGAAGAAACATTGAATGCTGATTTCTTGCTATGGTTTTAAAAGTTATTCCTCTTTACTTATGATTTTCTATTTTTAGGAAATATGGAAAATGAGTAAGTGTTTTTGAGTCTGAATTTAATTTTGATGTTTTGCCTAAGGATAGCCAAAAGGTAAGTATGGGGTAGGTGGTGATGATGAGGCTCCTCTCAATAATAAGGATTTTATACTAAATAAGAATTAGGGGTCAATATAGCTATAGCGGGTTTTCCGATCGAATGAAGTTTCAATTTTTTGTTTTTCCTCTTCTTTTAATTTCACTTATATTTGATGCATATGTTAAATTCTATATATGTAATATAATTTCAAATATTTTTATTTCAAGTTTCACTTCATATGGTTCTTCGACATAAACTCTTGTTGTAAATTGTAATTGTTAAAGAGTAATGGATATTTAATTTTCTTTTTATTTGATGTTTTGATGTAATTATTATTCATTATATGATGAAATTGTAATATTTTAAATACTTTGTATTGTTCTTAATTTTATATTTGTATGATGATCAAATGATCTTTTTTCATATTAATTATGGTTATTAGTTAAATGTGAAATATGTGTAAAATAATGTTAATAAAAAAATAAATTTTGTTATTTTAAATTTCTATTATTATAATTTTTGGAGAATTGGTTGATGTAAAATTATAAAGTATATAATACAATATACTGAACGAGTATTTTTCAATTTAAAAAATTAGGGCCTATTTCATAAATTTGAAAAATTACCCAAAACATTTTCTGTATTAACCGATACCAGTATAGTACCATACTAGAACTATATCTGATACCAATACTAGTACAGTATTCATGATATTGGGTGGGATCCTTTATGGGGAAAAGGTTGGTCTAGTGATGCATAAATGTAGTATGGAAAAATCAAAGATTGGTAAGTTTCCTTTTAAACGAGGATAGGTTATTTGCTTTTAAATTAACTTATAAGGAAATGGGTTAGAAAGAAATAGATGGAGGCCCTTACATATCTAGGGGAAGCCAATTTTCCTTTAGAAATGACATCCAATGTTGAACTAGATAGAAGCATAATGGAATCAATGCCTATATAGGTGAATTTTCATAGAATTCCACTTTAATATTAGACTACAGAGGGATTGGGTTACCTTGCTAGTAAAATGGGGAAGCCTTCAAGAATGGATGAGAACACTGCCTTAATGAAAAGGTTAAGTTATGCCATAGTATCTGTTGAAGTGAATTTGGAAAAGAAACTATTTGATACACTAGGAATTATGAAAATAAATGAAGAGGATGGCTTGGAGGAGGAATTCGTTAAAGTATGCTACATGTGGAAACTTAAAGAAAAGGAGGGGAAAGATATGGAAAATGAACCTATACCTCTATAAAACCAATATGACTTAGGGAGCTAACATGGAACAAGTGCAGAAGGAATTGGATGCAATTAGAAAATGTAAAGAAAAAGATAATTAGAAATGTTATGGGCAAGCTAAAAAAGTAATATTGGAAAATGAATTGGATAGCACACCTAACTAGGAGGTAGGGGAGACTTTATGAGTTAAGAAAATTTTGATGGAAAGCTTGAAAAAAAATAAGAAGAAGATCTAAGAGAAAAAATTCAGGTAGAAAGAAGTGAACATGAAACGTTTAATTTGGAATGTTAGAGGCCTTAATGGCCTGAATAAATAACTAGAAGTGAAGGATCCTATCAATATTATAAAATCAAAATTTATTAGATTATTAAAAACCAAGATTTAAAAAGAACTAGTTAAAAATAGTGTACGATTTCTTAATAGAGGTTGGAGAGTTTTGACAAATCATGAGAAACATCATTATGGTAAAATAATAGTTGCATTCAACATAACTATAATTGAGCTAGTAAATTAGTTATTCACTATGATATAATTGAGATCAGCTACAAAATCTCTATCAAGTTGTTTAAGATCTATGCCTTAAATCATGGTTTCTAGAGATATTACTAATGAGAGGTAATAAGTAGAATGAATAGTATTATGAGAAGCCTTTGGTCCTTAGTGGGAAACTTCAAATGCATTCTAGGTTATAAAGAGTTCAAAAAGGCAATAAGTGGTTAGGACATAAATGTACAAAAGTGTAGGACCTCTTAGGGAATACTATTTTAACAAACCTTAAAGGATTTAGTAACTCTTTTATATGGACCAAAAAATAAACATTGTAACACCCCAGTCTCTTGGACATCATGAGTGATATCTGAGTCTAAGCCCTACGAGGGTGACATGCTAGAGCATTCAGACAGTCAAATCTCAATACATTTTTTGAAAAAATGCATACGTGGAAAACAGTATTCAAAATCTCGAGCCCACTTTTATTCAGAACATTTTCAATCGCAACAATACAATCATCAGAGTTTCAACAGTCATTTGGGCCCATATTTTCATTTAATAAAACTCGAAATCACAATTCGTTATTACATTTTGATCAATCTCTTTTGCAAAACCTTTCCAATTGGAAAGTTATACAAAACAAATATATTCAAATACACATGATACAGTAATTTTGGAAGGCTTAATTTGGTACAAGAATAAAGAAATACAATGCAGAGGTGAACTAATCTTGGCCTCTATTTCTTTCCTAAATGTAGTAGGTATACTCCCGTTTGCCTAATAGGGTACTTTTTTTAGCCTGAAAAATAATTGCAAAATTTGGGTGAGTTTTACGAACTCAATGAGTGACCATCATCGATGGCTCACCCAGTCATATAATCATATAAATTTTCATTCACAACATTTCACATTTCACAATCAATATGATTTAATCAGCCATATTATCCATATGCAATGTATATGAGACCAACTTTCCATTTATTACTTTCTTGTGACTGAGTGTCTTTTTATCTAGCCCATATCCCTTAGTGGATACCAGGATGTATCAGATGATGTCCCATATCCCTTAGTGGATACCGGGTGCATTCACAATCGAGCCAGAGGCTCTTATCACAGTTTCTAAGCTTTTTTCGGTGGCTACTCCGGTCACAACTGCCTTTATGTTTTATGCATTTATGCAATGGAATGCATCAGTCACATATGATCAATCGATCACTTTATTTCACTTTACACATTCACTTTCACATGCCGTCGGACCTTGGTCCAGTTTTCAACATTTAAGTTAAGAATCACATTTTAATTTACATGCAAATGCTCAATCAAAACACATTTATCATCACATTATGTACACTTACTTTATCTCATTCACATACAAGCAATACTTTAATATCTCAACCAAGCATCACAATCATCAGACCTCCTGCCCGGAAACTAACATAATCAATCACATTTATATAGACATTCAGTAGTTGATTAATACGAAAATTTACACAAAAAAAACAATAAAATGAGACCATCTAGGTCTACTCATACTACACTCCAGATTAGCAATTGCTTTCAAGATCTGGAAACGTTCGTGTACATTTATCCTGCACATCAAAATTGTACAATACACACATTGCACACACACTTTAATAACTTTGCACAATTATAGCATTCATATATGCACATGTGTTTATATGGAATATGTACAAAACATGTTCACGACAATCCCGATTATTTTTCCATTATTCTATTCGCATTATCAGTCTTATATCTAAACTCGCCTAAGTAAAATTTGTACTTAAGGTTTAAACCTTAAATAAACATTTTGAATTTAATTTCATAACCCAATGAATCATTTCAGATTTTTCTCCAAACACTGACTTTCAGGTCTACTAATTTTTATCATTTAGACAATGAAAATGGAGTAATTTAGGAACACTTTCTTTTTGAGAATTGTCTTTCTATCTCATAAGTTTCTAATGACACAAAAATCGTTCAATTTGGTTCAGTATTGTAAAAGTTATATTTGAAATATTTTCATACTGCTTTTATTCTGAGACAGCACCCTATACTCAACTTCCACCCAGAAATTGAAATTATTACAATCTGATTCAGAATTTTATTTCTTCAGATAATTTATATCTCAATGTCTCTAGTTTACTTAAAATAAAAAATTATCCCAATTGGACTACTACAGGTCAAGATATCATCAAATACCAAAGTATGTTCTGTGCCGGAAAGTTTGCCGCGGAGAATCAAAAAACTTCGTCGCGACAAACTTTTCCAGAGAGGAAAAATTCGCCTGATTTTAAAAGTTGGCCACGGCAAACTCCTGAGTTCTCCATGGTGAACTTCTTCCTTCATGTTCACCGTGGTGAACCAAGAAGAGTTGGCTGCGGCGAACTTTGACAGAGCATACACAGAACATGATTCATTTTCCAACTTCTCCCAACATCTCTACTTCAAACCCTCATAGCTTTTGATCCAAAACTCCAAAAATTACAAAATTTATATCAATGGAAAGCTTGAAGAAATTTCTAAAACTTTTTCAAAATCCATCTACATCAGTATAATAAATTCATGGAAGTTTCAGATCAAAATTTTAACTCTCTTACTCTTCATTCCTAAAAGTTCTTAGACTTCATATCAATGTTTGAGACTCTTAAAGACAGAATTACATTTTTTCTCTTCATGAAAAATATAGCCATATATCTATAGATTAATTTAGATAAGAATCAACTCAATTAACAAACTCTAGAAAAAGTTATGGCTAAAACAATGAAGCATATGCAGTTAACATTTTCTAGATTTTCAAACTTCCAACAGTTACATCTAAGTCATCTTATACCTAGATTATCTCTTCCATTTCATTTCGTCATCATCCTTTACCCAATTCAACTCAATAATCACTCACAAACAAGGCGTATTTTTCATCACCCATGACACACACATAAACATTCAATAACCAAGTCATCAATTCTCAATTTACTCATCATTCTAGCATAATTTAACCATACTCATGACATTTAAAGCATAACTTACTTGGTGTAGCTCCAAACTCTTCAAATCCCTCAAAAGAACACCAACCCTAGCTTCTCTAACATCCCACGTACACCATCATGGAGGCTAGGAGGTTGAGTCTTTGGTGGGAAATAAAGAAGAGAATAAGATAAGAGTAGAAAATGAAAGATAAATGGGCTAGGTTCAAAGTTGGTGAAGGTTAGGAACCAAATTCATGAAGAAGGAGAAGAGAAGGTCACATAGAAGAAGAAGAAGACATGAACAATTACCCTTCAATTAGAAAGCAACGTGAGAAGAAGACAAGGAGGGTCTTTACAATTAAAAGAATTGTGTTTTTAAGACTTAGTGGAGCTAAGGCATTGTTTGGCAAGTGACATATGTCACTTGCCATATGTCTAATGCTTAAAACTAAATCTAATTCCTATTCTAATTGTCTCCCAATTTTCAATAGCACTTGTCAATAAATCCCATAGTCATTTATAAAAATTTCCATTGCCATTTGACCCCTATTTCTACTACCATTCATCAATTGTTCTACCACTTGACATTTTTCCTAGTCCAAAAATATCCTTATATTTCAAGAAATTCCCAAATTTTCTCCAAAAAAGTATAATTCACTACTTATACATTCCCACTCAATTTTTAAGACACAAAACCATAATTCGCATCATATTCACATTAAAACAATCATTTATACCCGAAAAATGTCGATTGAGTGCATGAACAGTTATTTTAATGTGTGCAATAATCAAATTCACATGTGTTTGTGTGCTAACATTATGCATGAGCATGAAATGCAATTTCTTTATTCTTTCTTTGATCTCACATGTACCAAATTTTTGGGTTCCAACCTTTAGTATGGGAACGAGACGTTATATTTCTCCCCTCCTTAATAAATTTCGTCCTCAAAATTCTATTCTGATTGATCAGGAAGGTAGGGGAATTGTTTCCTTAAATACTCCTCTGTTTCCCATTTAACTTTACCACTCGAATAATTTCTTCCAATTGACTATAGTCAATGAAATCAATCAATCCTCTACTCAATTCTTTCGATATCACACTATCTTAACTATTTCCTCATCATATTTCAGATTACTCACAATTTTTCACTTCATAAGCTGTCAATTCATCTTTTTCAAATCAATCATTATTTCTTAGCGTATTCACCTATCACACATTATAATTCTAAGACGTCTTTATTGCTAATACAATTCATAAGTTATTGGTCCTATGCTCTCAATAACTTCATGTGGACTAATAGAATTCGAGCTTATTTTATCCTCTTTCCTAATCTAGGCACACTTTTTTTTTCTCAATCTACGCACACTTTGGCAAGGTGATACTCTAAAAAACATTCTATCTTTCGCTTGATACTTCACATCTCTTTAGTGTTAATACACTCAACTCTGATGTCTATCACATTATGTTCCATAACCTTGATGTTGATCCACCAAATTTCATTTATCTTACTTAAATCACTTAGTTTCTGACACAGATGAATTTCACTAATAAACAGTATCTCAAATCAATTTTAGTGTTCAACCATTATTAGGCCCTCTTCATTTCAATGTATTTGTTGTGCAACACCTCATACAATATTCTAATGATATCACTATGATAATGATTGTTATGCTATACATTGACCTCATGCTGTTATGAACTCCCAATCAAAAGCTTTAAGCATATCTCTAACATGTAAGATTGTTGGTAATTCAATCACTCAGTCACTTGATTCTACATTCTTAGCCACTAAATGCTGTTTATGCAAATCCCTACTAGGATGTCTAGCCTAGGTTGTTACTTTCTTTCTCTAATAGTCTCTTTGCTCAGTCGTCTTTATTGGGTACACATACTCTTTATTTTAATCACAAGATATCAATTTTCAATCAAACTCAAATTCGGATTCATTTTCCATTTTCTCAGTAAGATTCACAAATTTTGAATCCTCAATTTAGGCTTCGCTAATCTTTTCAAGTGAAGTTGATCTTAAATTCAATAGCTAATAGTACTTTGATTTGCCCAAACTTCAACTCGGCATTCTATGCTCTTCATTGCACTTGGCTTTGTAACCTTAATACCTAAAGTTGTGTTACACAGCTATTAAAATTTTTTTCTGTTCCATGAATTAAATTACAACACCAGCTTTACTGGGAAAGTACTTATTTGCTTAATCAAATTGTTCAAGTAACTCTATTTGTTGTCTTAGTCTCGTATTCAATTCTTTCAAACTTAATAATTATCTCTTACTTTAGTAATCCATATAAAATACAAAAATGTTTCATTGTACTAACAGCATCTTCAAGCTCCTTAATATAATTACTATTGTAACAAATTCTAAATCATGAATCAAAATTTAGCTCATGAGATTTTAATATTTATTTGTCTCCATGCATATGAATTTACTTTATTATACTGCATTGGATTTTATTCTAATCTCTTATACAAATATCATTGTATACTACAAAATCTCCAACTCTAGTGATATAATTATCATTGATGTTTTGCTTCCTCAAAATTCTTTTTACATTTATCAGTCCATGTGATCGACACATTTTTCCTTAGAAATCTCGTCAAAGGGCTAAGATCAGTAAAAGCCACGCCTTAATAGTTTTTGGTAGTATCCAACATACAGCTAGTTCTAAAGAACTCTAAATCTCGAATATATTCCTTGAAATTTATCACTTTATCATCACCTTTACTTTTTTTTGGGTCTCCCAATATTCCATGTTCAGATATGATACAACCCACATTTTATTTGATCAAGCTAAGATCCATTCTCATTAAACTTGGCATATAATTATTCCTACTTCCATGATATGTAAGATTTCCTCAAGTATTCAAAATAACCTTCTCCACTTTTCAAACACATTTGATATATCATCTATGATCATAGTCACTAATAAATCCATTCAAAATTGAGACATTTTATTCTTCAATACTATGATACTATCAGGGGCATTGTTAACTCCAACAAATATAACCCAATTCATTCTATTTCCTCTGATTTCACATTGACTTGTTCTAACATCTGTTCATTCTTACTATTTTCTCCACACATTTCAATTTACTTGCAATCTTTACTTCCTGGATTGGTAACACATTCCTCGGATCAAATTTGTATCTCTTGTACATAATTGCATGGAATATAGTTTGAACCTCTATTCCTTTAGCAATAGTAGTAGTATTATCTTTAATTCAAGAATCAATAATGTATTCATTTTTCTAACAACTAAGTCTTTTATCTATCTGACTCTAATATTCACTTTTGATTTATTGCATATTCATTTACGATTTGTTCTTTCTTTGATCATTCTTAAATTGAATCATCTGATCAACTTAAACTAATTTAGGGAAATTCTTCTTTGAAAGAAGATTTCTTACTATTTTTATCTATACCACTCATGAAATTCTTATCAATCAATTGCCTTCACCATTACTTGTCAGTCACTCTTAATACCTTAAGAAGATCATTTTTAGCTATTCACAATATCTCATTAAGATCAATTTATGCTATAACTCATATGATCATAACATCCTTTTAGTAAGGCTCGTTAAAGTGTTAAGCAAATTACTTACTCTAATACCTTGGTATATACCATCAAAATTATTACATCTTATCTAGAGATGTATTTAGGACAACTCACCAATTAGTAGCTGATGCTAAGTATACCTTGATCTCATTTAATTCAATGCAACATTTCCCTTTTTATGCTTGCCCTCGATCGTGGGGATTATGCCATGATCATGTCCTTCTTCTTTTTCCTCAAATTCATCATATAAGGTAACATCATTAACAATCTCAATTCATTCCTAATTGATCACTATAAGCACTTTCACGTCTTACTCTAACTCATCTCAGACTTTAAACTATAGGAACTATGATTAGCAATTATTTAATAAGTCACTGATTGCTTCCTATATCATCTCTACACATACAATACACACATGTGTAATATTTTCACTTATTATGGTGATCTCATTATCAGATGTGCACTCACACAGACAAATCAACTTAACCTTGACAGCTTTTTCACTTACCGTTATTATCGTGTGAACTTTTCAATTTCCATTATTTTGTCACACCTACGTATGTTCACAATCAATTCGGAATCATAGATGTATAATCATCTTGAAATTTTGATTTCGATCCAACTAACATATTCTCACACTGAGTCATAAACTCTTATTATGATAATCAAACAACCATTCCAAACCCAATTTCTGCCTCTCAAGGTCATAGAAAATTTTGTTTTCATCTACTTTGTCTATACACTTTAAATCTTGTCATTTCACCATATCCCTATTTTCCTCTATCAATCCATAACAATATATTTACATCTATCCCATATTCAAGGATATATTAGCACAGTACAACATTGATGTCATATTCCATAATACTTACACCAATATCATTGTGTTAAATCTTTAACTAATATATCTAACCATACACTATCTCTTATTTTTTGATATCCTTCAACCTTCCTCTTCTTACATTATGACAGATTATCATTCTTTTCAGTGCTTCTACCAGCTCAAATTCTTAACACATGCTTATGCGTGTGACTCATATGAATGCAACACAGACTAGGGATTACTTGCTACTGTCTGTTATGAGAAGAAAAAATGCATATATCTTGACACATTTTTTAGAAAATGCCCATATAAGATAGTAATTTTGGGCTCTAATATCACATATTGTAACACCCCACCCTGTCGAGACCTATACCCGACATCATGAGTGATATCCGAGTCTGAGACCTGCAAGGGTGACATGCCAGAGCACTCAATCAATCAAATCTTAGTACATTTTTTTAAACGCGTATGCGGAAAACAATAATCAAAATCTTGTGCCCGCATTTATTTAGAACATTTTCAATCGCAACAATACAATCATCAGAGTTTCAATAGTCATTTGGGCCTATACTTTCATTTCATAAAAC
>JAOSBN010041214.1:0-15378 GCA_027563595.1 Erythroxylum suave
TGTGTGTGTGTGTGTGTGTGTGTGTGTGTGTGTGTGTGTGTGTGTGTGTGTGTGTGTGTGTGTGTGTGTGTGTGTACACTTTTATATATATATATATATATATGTAAAGATCATTATCAATCGAAGTTTCTTAAGGTTGAAAGAAATTCCATAATCTAAGGAGCACTACCAAAAACACCTTAGTGTGCATGTACAAAATATTTAGGTAAAATACCCTTCCAAAATATACTAAGTTAAAACCTTATCCAAAGTATTTATTATTAAACAAACAAACAAAAAGAATGTACAAAATAAATATTGTTGAAAACACACTAGAATATTCTAAGTATAATTTGAATCCTTTTATTCAAGTTACAAAATTCATTTTTCAACTTTGTACTCCTTTCATATGAAATATTCACTCTGGTTGTTATAACAGTCTACAATTAAACTCCTAATCTTCTTTTCAAGAGCATTAATAAGTTTGCTTATCTCAATTATCTCCTTTTTCATTTTTGTCCTTCACATAAGCTAACTCGTTCACAATCTTCTCATTTTGTTACAACAACTCACTGTTGCACTAAAAAAACCTATCCATCTCAACATAAGCTCACTTATTACAAATCATGATCTAGTTAATAGATTGAATAATAATAATATAATTATTACAAAATGTACGTAGTCAAAGGATTCTTAAATTCAAAGTAAAATGGTGCTTTAGATGATAATGAATGGTCGCCTATTACTCATCGTATATTTTTTTTTTGCATTCTATAATGACCATTCCTTTAAAAATCTAGTGCCTAACCTTATTTTGTCCAAAACTGAAAATTTCCATTTCCATATTCAAAAGAGGATAAAATATCACATCTTTAGATCTAACATTTTTCCCTTTATCTTATTTTAAGGGAGCAGTAAGAGGCATTAGCCTAAAGTTCTCTATCTTTTTTGCTTTTCAGATAAGTCAAGTCATTCAATTATAATCAGTAGTTATTATACTACTAAAGTCCATCCTTGTTAAAACCATGTCATTACTAATGTGAAGAATGTAATGACATAAAGTTAAGGCAAATATTTAGATGCAAAATATATAGGCTTGTCAAACTATAACATTTACATCCAATTAAAAATTCTCTTTTTAATAGTTGTTTGTTTGAGGGAAAGGTTTTTTTTTTAATTCAATAAAGCTTTATCTTGAAGCTTTAGTAGCTCATTGAATTTTATCCTCTTATTAAAATATAAATTTACGTCCCCTAAACTTGCCTAAACTCCTAGTTAGTACAATCTTTAAGAGAGAGAAAAAAGACGCATGATCTCTAGCCACAAGTTTCCTTTGGAGGTTTAGCTAGATACGTACTAGGTTTAGTATTAAGACTATACCAATTGACTAGTCTTACGTAAGATTTTATTTGGAGTATATATTTAAATAATTTTAAGGTAAGTTTGATACTTCTCAATTAGAAAGTTGTAAGGAATTATGTAATATGGTATAATATCAAAGGTGAATTTAGTTAATATTCATGCTTATAACTCGACAGTTAAAGTCATTTGATTTAATATCATTCAATATTTGACGTTGTTATAGTGAGCTCTTACTTTGTCAATGTAAGAATGAAAAATATAGTTAGTAGCTAATCTTTACAAATGTAAGAATGAAAATTTTTAACTTGATACTTTTGAAAGATCTAAACTAATTTTACCTACATATTTGTTAAACGTGATAATTTTCCATATTTTTATGAATGGTTCTATAAGCATATGACAAGATTAACCAATATTCTGCATACTATGATGTAAAATTGTCAATGGAAATCATAAAAGCAGACAAGGCAAGGCTAAAATTTGCAAATCAAAGACACAAATCTCCATATGGAGAATGTACAAATAATGTTGAACCAAGACTTCACAAGTTAAGAGGTAAATTTTTCAATAGAGATCGTGTAAACAAAACTAAAGAATTAGAATAGTAAGACACAAATTTATCAATGGTGATTGTGTAAACAAAATTAATCAATAGTTCACACATTAAGGACACATATATTCCAATGGAGATTATAAACAAAGATGAGCCAAGATTTAATATGTTAAATATATAGATAAATCAGTGATAATTGTGATAACAAAGATGAAGAGTTCACATGATAAGATATAGATTTGCTAATGATGATATTGCAAGCAAAGAAGAACAAGTGTTTTGTATATTAAGGATGCAAATTTGCAAATGGTGATTGTATAAATAAAAATTAACCAATAATTCACATAAAATTATAGATGTATCAAAGACAGTTATGTAGCAACATCACAAAAATGCTAAAACAGATGATAAAACACTTAAAAAGATCCTACAAAATGTCAAAAGAAAAATACGATGCTAGAATTAAAATAAAAAACACAAATCATCAAAAGCATTAATAAGATATGTTTACAAAAAGCCATAAAATTGGTTCCCTCACATTAAAGAGTTGACTAAGCACATGAAGTAACTTCATCATTGATAAGAGAGAGAACATTAGCAATAGGCTTATTATTGCAATTTAGAAGCAATATTACAAATTCATCCTTATGATTATCATCCTCTACACTTCCTCTAGTGATGTTGGCTTTGATAAGCATATCTCCAAAGCTTAGGTCATCAACATTTAGGTTTGGATGTCTCACCATCAATAATATTCAAAAGCCTTTAAAATCTTTGATGAAGGAGTCAATTGTCTTGTCACAATTGAGTGATTAAAAAATCTTACTATCTAAAAAAATCCCTATAAATCTGAATCTATACATACCAGTGCCTTATTCACACACAACCTCTTTGAGCAGCTTATTGTTGTGGTGAGTTGTTGAAAAGTAAACTCAAACATCTCATAAACTTGCTTCAGCTATATTACCTATCTAACATTGGTCTCTCTCAGTGTTGCAAGATCTTTGTTAAAAAACTCCATGTATTTATCAACTAATCTTTCTTACAAATAAACCTTTCAATCTCTATAATAACCTAATCATTGTAAATAGCCAAAGATTGTAAGGCCTTTAACTAAAGGCGAATGAGGAAAGACAAGCACGTTGATGATAAAGACAACCACACTTATTAATGAACACACAACCCTAAAAAACTTACTTGAGCCATATTGTGTTTTTTTAATTAACAAAGGGTTCTTATGTTCCCTTACCTAAACAATGCTCATTCCTAGGGAAACCATACCTTAACAAACCTACAAATCAACACTACTACTTCTAAAGACAAAATATTTCAACTTTATATCCTAGTGAGTGTAAAACATCCTCTTGCTTAGGCTTGTTAGAAAGTAAAGGATATTTAATAGGGAGGGTGGTAGCAGTGCTATCTCTTTGATAACTTCTACATGAAGGTTGTCAACTCACTTGATAGAGATGACCTCCTACCCCAATTGAGCACCTTTGTTCCTGTTCTTCAAGGTATCCATAACACTATTTAATCCTTTCTTATTACCTTATTCATTAAATTCTTTACAATGTTTTCTATATAATGAAAAATGTTAAATAATCAAAGACCTAAAAAGAAATAAAACAAGAAAGGATGAAAACGTAAGCATGTATTTGAGACCCTAAATTCTAGTAGGACGTCCTCTTCTAACATTGCTTCTTTTGGGGTATGTAAAGATTCTTACATAACAAGATTCCACTAGAATATGTAGCACTATTTGGTTTATATACCTCTAGTTAAATAAGGGATAACATCTTTTTATGTAACCCTAAATGGCCAACTACTATTATCCTCTAAACTAAGGAACATAAACTTCTTCGTCTACTTATATGTCCTTTATGGGGAGAAAGAGAGCCTCTTCCTAGGCTTAAAGTTGAGACTATACCATCCCAAATGCTTTCTTAAAGGCCTAAATTGATTTATAAATTTAAAAAGTTCTAAAGAAGGCTTAGCCTCTCCTAGTCAGCAAACCATCATATAGCATATGATTATAATCTAAGAATGAGAGTACAAATGCTTTAGATGTAGGTCTAAATCATCAATAATATTGTGGACCGTATAATAAAAAAGCTTTCTTTTGTTACTTTAATTTAAACTTCAGTCAATTCATTCATAAGATATCTAGAATTAAAAAAAAAGAGATCACACACAATCAAATCACCTAAAAAATTCAATCTTTATTATATTTTTATTTGGGTCCAATTAGATTTTAAAATTCTTAAACTAGTAGTTTATAGTATTCTTTTCTAGGGTTTACATTTTCTTTTTCTTTCTAGATTAAAAATAAATTATCTTGCTAATTTTGTAGTTAAATCTTATAGCCTCATAACATTTTTAAAGGCATCAAAGTATACAGTAACCTTTATAGGCCTAAGAATATAAACCCTCTCGTCTCTGCAAAGGGTTAACACACAAATATACTAGGGGATATTGAAACTAGTCATCAACTCTTCCAAATTTATAGCTCTTAATTTCATACTTGTCAATGCTTCTTAGAATGTGATATAGGCTAAAGGCAAACTATGTGTCTCTTCACTTCCACTAAATGCTTATTACTATTCTCTTTTGTACCTTTAGGTGCGGTCCTAGATGAAGATCCTAACGAGTTGGTCATCTTGCTACTTGAGTTGCTTCTACTAGAACTAGATATACCATTTTTAGAAAATTTTAGGTCTTTGTAAAAATATTAGGATGCTCACACACAAAACTCAAAATATAGGTTGCATGTTGCTTCGGTGAAATTTTCAAGAGAAAGTAAAGGTTTTGAGGAGCTCATCCAAAAGTTTGTATATTGATAACCAATGGTTCAAGTAAGATTAAGGGTCAAAACTACAAGACCTTTGTGCAGTTTAAGGCTTCCTTAAAAATTTCTTCAAAAAGTGACCCTCTTGCCTACTGTAATTTTGCAGATCGACTTATTTCCCACCAATTTTTGTTTGAAAACCTTAATGTGACCTCAAGAAAATATCAAGATTGTAAGGATAAATGATGAATAAAATCCTAATAAAAAGGGCTTTTATGATTATAAAGAACTCGATGTGTCATGAGTCCTATTGGTAGCTCAACTAAAGCCCACTATTAAATCCATAAACATTTTCAAAAAAGTTATATGATAGCATTTATGGTGGCAACACTCCCATACCCTTAAAAAGTTGTAGTTTAGGCTATCAACCCTTTTAGGGTGACCATATTTCTGTATATCTACAACACCATGTTATTAGGTATGCAACCTTTACTAATAAAAGGGGAAATACTTCAAAAGTAAAAGGTTCTTAATCTCTTTTTGAAACATTCTTATAAACCTCAAACTTGGAATTTGATTTTAACTTAAAAGCTCTATCAACTGAGAATCCTTCAACATCCTTTTTCATAGATCAGAAGAACCCCCTCATTATTACCTAAAGAAAACCCAATATTATTGATAAGTCCAATCCAATAAACATCACATAAAATTATCAAACACCACTTTTCACAAAATCTTTTTATTGATCTTAGTGAATAAGTTAACATAACTGTGTTTTTTTTAGTAGGTTAAAAAAATTTTAATCCTTAAGATATTTAGTAAAATTTAAGTTAATCCTTAACAAATGTTGATGTTCAAAAAATACTCTTTATAAATTGTGTCATTTAGTCCTCAGACTAACAGAATTCTAAATTTCTTTCAAGGTCTCCTAAGTCTTGCTTATGTAGTTTTTTTCTTTTAAGTTTAGGGCATATGTAAGCAGAGTAGGTAGCTGACATGGCCGTTAAATCTTCTTCCCTATCTTGGTCATCTAATAGTTCATTTTCTTTTCCATAGGCATCTTCTTACTAGCCATATTCTTTTTGCTCTTGAAAGGATTCATAATTCTTAATGCCATTATTCATCATCACAACTTAAGCCACTTGCCATTTTCTTTTTTATTCACCATGAACATGCTAGGTTATAGATTCATTCACTTGCAAAGAAAAGGTCTCATCTTTTTTGTTACTAGTAAATATAGGAAAATCAACAAACTCATCCAAATGATCATGAGATAGATGCACAGGAGAATGAGGGGGGCCAAGAACAAAGAGTGACGATTGTGAATCATATATAGCTTCATCCCCATTCGTTTTATGTGCCTCATTCTCACTATTTTCTTTATGTAAATTAGGTGTTGGAGATTCTACAACATTCTCTAGGTAGTTATCAAATATTGTTTGCATGGTATATTCACTTTTTACTACATCATTGCACTATAACTCATTCGTTAGAAATGTAAAAGGACCAGGAAGCTTGTTCAGAATCATTGTTTTGTAACTTATTCTCTAGAAAAGTATAAAGACCAGGATGCCCATTCCTACTTTTTTAGTAACTTCTTTGCAAGACCTTATATATAGAGGTGGAAGAATATGATGTTACCTCATGGACTACAATAAAATTTTAACAAAATAAAGCTCATCTACCTTAGAATTACAATATACATGTTCATAGTATGGAGGATAAACACCATCACGAGAATGACTCTATCCTTTTCCACCTTCATCAAATATATTGACAAGGATTTTATAAAATTCATATTACATCTCTAGACTTCTACTAATACAATCTCTGTCTTCAATAGTGCAGAAATGGAAAAGTAGCAACAAAGCCTAAATTGAAGAGGAGCATTAATAAAGAGGACAACCTAAAGCAAATAAGTTTTGAGGATTTGATGATTCAAATTTTCAGGTTTCAAGGATTTAGGAACTACGTCAACCATCTATGTGACTTATGTGGGTCTCAAACTTAAAAAAGCAATGTAAACAAGACTGAAAAAGGTTCCATTAGTATGAGAGCTAAATGACATTATTTGTAAGTCATTCAAATATTTTTTAAACAATGATAAACATTAACATCAAACTTAACTTTGAGTGAAAATCTTAATAATTGGACGAAGCTTCAACTTTCTTGAAAAAAAAATGCCCAGAAATAGTTGCAATACGTGAATGAAATATATACTTTGAATAACAATATGGCATAAGGAATAAGAAAAACTAACCATGACAATTCAGAAACCTAATTAACGTAGCCCTTTGGTGATATCTTTTTAATTAAGATATTTGTTATGATATCTTTTTAATTAATTTTGAGCATTATTTGTAATTGGACATAGTTAGATATATATGGAATATAATTATGATAAGTTATCTACCTTTAGTGGGATTCTTAAAGCAAAAGGTTGCACGAAGGATAAAATCCTAGTGAATATAGGAATTATTTGGGATAATATCACCATATTTTAATAAGAATAATGCACAAATTTTTTGGTGATTTTGGAGCTATCTTTATAGCCAATTATGATAATTTGTGTTATTTAAGGTAGCCAGATTTTTCAATGATTTTATTCATATTAGGCAGCCGAACATGTTCTCCACTGTGTGACTTTTTAGGCTGTCTAATTATTGTTTTGATGTTGTAAAATGTCCAGCATACTAGTGTGGTTAGAAATGTCTATTATTTGTAACATTTTGATGATGAGACGATTGTTCGTTTGATGATTTTTGTGGCTACTATGCGTGGGATGCTTCAGTGATTATTTCAAGGGTTCACAGCAGAATTCTTTATGGATGACTTCCTATACTATCAGTTGATAAAGCTAAATATTTAGGGGAGTGTTTTTATCTCAAGTATTTTTCTTTGTCTATTCCTTTATTAATTTAATCACTTGAGTTGTCTTATTCTCATCTTTAGTATCAAACATTGTTGAGAAAATCCTCTGTTGATGTTAGCACAAAGTGGTCATGTTATTAAAAGTGAAATACTTTCATGGGGTGTGAGGACGAGTGTAGCACCCCACTCTCATTCAACACATGCCCGTACGTCACTCAGACATTCAAGCATATGCCTGTCAAAAGAGGGGGGCTAACTATATTACTTTCTCTTATCTTATGGCATCATAATTTAAAAACATAATCATCATAGTGTCTAAAGATTGGATTCCTCATTTCATTTCATAAAGAAATGTACGTTGTAGCATTTCAACATCATCTATAAATGAACATTAACAAAAGCAAATCAGAGTTTACAGCTCTTTATATAAACATATGCTACATGTGTGAGGAATTTTACAAAAATCCTATCTAAATACTTTAGTCCCAGTTGATCAACCTCTACGCCATGTCTTCTATTCCAAAAGCAGTACTAGATCTCTTCTAAGCTGTCTTAGAAGCTAAGTCATCTCTCTTAGACTTGAAAAGTCAACGTTGTAATTTTGGTGAGTTTTGAGGACTCAGTGAGTTAACCATCCTCAATGGTTCACTCCTATCACGTAACACAACAATTAATGTTATAAATAATTCACATCAATTCATTTATCTTCATGTAACATCATAAAACACTTTGTTTGCAATTGTCACTTTACTTAATTAACACCATTCAATAACACATTATACTCATTTAAAACATACTCAACAATGTATACGCAATGTTCATGAGGCTCACATTCATTTATTACATTATTGTGAACAATGTATATGCAATGTTCGTGAGACTCACATTCGTTTATTACATTATTGTGATTGAGTTCCTTTTTCACTGTCCCGTATCTGTTGTGGATATTGGGCTTATTATTAACTATCCCTTATCCGTTGGGGATATATGACTCATTATACGTAGTGAGCCTTTAACTCTTACCACATTATGAGCTTTAAGCTCTTTTTCAATGGTAAATTCGGTCACAACTACCTTTATATTTCATGCATTCATGTAATGAGATGCACTACACATATTCAGTCAATTAATTGTGCTCAATATTACACATTCATATTCATTATCACAATCTCATTCACATTTATCATTGGACTTTGGTCCATCATTCAACATTTAAGTTGAGAATCACTTATTCAGTCAAATTCATATACAATAACACTTCCAATATGATATTCATGTATCAAACGCCTCGAACATTCATTGTCTGGAATCAGTACATACACATCACATAATAATTCCATACAAAGTGCAAACAACCAAATAATCAAGGTGAGACCATCTTAGGTCACTTACAGTTTGCTCCAGTCAGCTTATTGCCTTGAAGTCTTGACAATGTCTAGATAAGGTTGTTTTAATTGCTCCTCTGTATCATGCAAACATATACATTTACACATTATTACATTGCACATTTATATGAATACTCAACATATACACATATATATGCATTATGTATAATGCATGTTCAATGACAAATCCTAGGTATATTTCCTTAATACACGTCTCATGACTAATTAACATCATCTTTCAATCATTCTTTAATACCTAATATAGTTTACTCACTTTAATCACCTTATTCCTCATCAATTAGGGTTGTTTAAGATCTCATTTAAACCTAATTACATCAAGCACCCTAGTATTGATTTGTTCATATAACACTCAAAGGATAACTCTTTATCTCTATAGGTATGGCCACGATCGTGGTGTCCCTGCCATGATTATGAAACAAACTTTATCGTAAGGTTGAGGGCCATAATTGTGATAGAAACTTTTTTTGGCCAAGCCAGGATCATAGTGGTCCTGCCACGATCGTGACGAAAACATTTTATGTCCAGGCCACGATCGTGGGGAAGGGCCACAGTTATGACATAAACATATTTTTTTCAGGTCACGATCGTGGGGTAAGGGCCTCAATCGTGCTCTACAATTTCTTCCTTCATTCATTTGAATTCAAGACATATATGAACTACAAATTTTCACTCTAATTTTATATAATTCAATACTTCTAATGCAACATCATTTCATCCTAATTCAACTAACAAATTGATTACATTAAACTCTCAAACTTCTAATCATTTAATTTATCATTTTCAACTAAATCTCATCATTCATGCAATCATCATAATATGTCATTCATTAGAATCGAACAATTCATTGTCAAAATCGATTATGTCAAGTTCATAGCCTCTTCATTTATGCCTCAATTTCAGTTCAATACCATCTACACATAATTCAAAACCTATGATTGATCATAACACCAAAAACAGAACATATTCATATACTCTTTCAACACCAAGCTTTTGCACATTTTTTCCTTCATTAACACCTTCATTTTAACCCTAACTATCTCTTTAATTTATCTCATTTCAAAACACCATAATACCCCCCTTTTATTAACTATAAACTTATAATTTATCTCCCATCATAACATAAAAGTATAACATAACTCTTTTTACTTCTTCATCCACACACCATCATATTTCAAACTTCCTTTTTCATAGTCATTTATCTCTCAATCTATCATCACAATTTTACCAAACAATTTATGAATAACGTTAACTTATAAAAATTTAGAACATCATCTCTTTATTATTATTACACCAACATTGACAAATATAAAATTTCATGATCAAATCGTCAATCTCAAATTACTCATCATAATTGTTTCATTTTACATTACCCATGAAGATTAAAGCATAACTTACTTGATAAAAACTTCAAACTCTTTAAGATCTCACTTAACCCTAGCTTTGTTCTCTCACACATACATCATCATACAAGGGTGGTAGGTTTAGGTCTTTAGTGAGAAATGAAGGAGAGAACAAGATGGGAATAGCAAGTGAAAGGTGAGAGAAAGCTTTAATGTTGATGAAGGTAAGATGGGTATCGTGAATGAAGAAGAATGGAGGAGAGGAAGAAGATTACAAAGAGAAGAAGAAAACAACATACAAAACAACTAAATGGTCTTTAAAGTTAAAAGAATCGTGGGTTAAGACATAGCTTAGCAAGTGACACTTGTCACTTGCTACATGTCTAATCTCTATTGGTTTACACTAGGTTCTTTTATTTAACTAATCCATTTAACCCCAATTTCTAATCCAATGGTCTCCCAAATTTCAATGACACTTGTCAATAAGTCCTAAGGTCATTTATTAAAATTTCCACTTCCATTTGACTCTATTTCAATTACCAAAAATCAATTTTCCTAAGACTTGGCACTTTTCCAAGTCCAAAAATACCAAAAAGTTCAGGAATTTCCTAAATTTCACCAAAATTTCTACATCAACAATTATTATCACCAAATCTATTTTTCAAGACATATAAACCACAATTTATACCAAAATCACATTTGTAAATGAATTAGACCCAAAAAAATGTCATTGAATGTATGTACAATCATTTAATGTGTGAAATAATCACTTTAATGCGTAGGTGTGCTAAATGATGCATGAACATGAAATGCACTTCCTAACTTCTCAGTATTATCTCTCATGTACAATATTCTAGGGTTGGATAACAGGATGTTACAACAAGTGAATAGTATTAAGGGTTAAATGATGTTGGCTTAGTAAAGCCTTGTATAAAATTATTTTTCTTTAGTGAAAGTGATTAAGTTAGGTGAGGGCCCTGTAAATGTAGACAAGATGTGTTAAACTATTTTACTAAATCTCGATTGTCAATTTGTTTATTTCTTTTTTAATTTTTACGTTTAAGTTTTTCTGAAAAACTAATAAATGCTGACAAAGTTGCTCTGTATCAAACAACCGAAAGAAACAGTTCAAAGTAATTGCAGTAGAACCAGGATCTTTATGACATTACATCTTTTGGGACTTTCAATTGTTATCAAAGCGTGGTTCACCTAATCAGAACTTCGTAGGTCAAGTTGATGTAAATTCGTGTTTTGCAATTATGTTTTAAAAAAGGGGCATTAACCACCAGACCATCGTTGTTAGATGGTTCAAATTATCCTGCTTGGAAATCAAGGATGATAGTATTCATTCAAAAACAATAAACCAAAGCATAGAATTTAGTTTTAAATAGCTGGACACATCCAATGATGATTGATGAAAAGGGTGAAGCAATAATTAAAGATCCATCTAAATGGATAAGGGTTGAAGAAGAAAGAGAGCTTGAAAATTTTCAAGTAATTTACACTATCTTCAGTGTAGTAAATAAAGGTCACTTCGTTACAGTTTTAACCTATGAATCAACAAAAGAAGTGCGGGACACTCTGTAAACAATACATGAGGGATAAAAGTTGGTGATAAATTTGAAACTTCATTTGTTGGACTTTAGATTTGACGAGCTAAAGATGGATGAAAGAGAAATTATTGGAGACTTCCATAAGAGACCGTGTGACATTGCAAACCAAGCACATCAACTTGGGAAGAAGTATTCAAATATGAAACTTGTCAAGAAAACATTAAGATCATTGCCTTTGATATTCAAACCGAAAATTGCAGCCATTGAAGAAACTTATGATAGGAATGAATTATCTTTGGAGAAAGTAATTTGGATTTTTACCAACTTTAACATGAATTAATTGAGAGATAAACGAGAGAAGAAAAAAGGATTGGCATTACAAGCTGAGGTTGGAAAAGTCATGAATGAATTAGGAGATGAATCCAATGAGAAAAACGATACGGTATTAGTGACAAGAAATTTCATCAAGGGCCTAAAAAAGATGAATAAAGATAGACCCAATTTTAAGCAAAACGGTGGAAACTTATTAAATAATAACTTCAAGCAACAAACTAAAACTCAAAGGGGTGAAAGAAAGGTTAAGAAAATTCAATGTCATGAATGTCAAGGCTTCGGATATGTGTAAGGGAAATGTGCTAACACTTTAAAGAAGAGAAAAGGGAAGTATTATATGAGCACTTGAAGTGAGAATGAATATGAAAGTGAGTATGGTATTGACGAGGGATTTGTGAGTAATTATGTAGCATTAGTTACTTTATACAACAAAAATCCAATTGCTTGTTTAACAGTAACTAGAGAAGAAATTGATAGGAAAAACTTAGATGTATCAGTCTAAAATTTCATAAAAACATAGATGAATCAGCCCATAATTTTATTTCCAATATGACAGTGATGATAGTCATTTAGAATACAAAAAGGAGGATATTTGCAAAGCTTATTAGTTAATGTATGCAAAATAGGTAGAAACGTGTAAGAAGAATGAGAAACTAAAGAAGGAAAATTTTACCATGAAGAATATCATTCAAGATCTTGACAAGAAGTTGTTATCTACAATAGATGAGCTTGATGAAACAAAGTTGAAGTTAGTCAATACCGAAAAAGGAATAAGGATGTTAAATGGAGGCACAAAAAAGCTATAACAATTATTGGAAATTGGTACAATCAAAGGACATTTTCGAGGTATTGGTTACAAAGGTGAATGCTCTAAGTTTAATGGTAAGAAAAATGATGAAGTTGAATCAGTCAAAGGAGAAATGTCAAGAAGGAATCAAAATTTATACCTACATGTCACTTTTATATGGTAGAAGGGCACATAAGGTAGAATTGTTACAAGCTATTACAAATGATATTTCAGAGGGCTTAAAACCGAAAGTCTAGACACTTTTCCATAAATTTTCAGTAGCAACCTATGTTACCAAAGAATACTTAGGTTAAAAAAGTCAATTTCAAGCACTCGTAGCTCTTAAATCCATGTTGTCTGCTTCTCATAATGGTTGGTATTTTGACAATAGGTGTTCATATCAGAAGACAGGTGAAAGAAGATATGTGATGGATTACCGAAGTTGTATGGATGGTTATGTTACTTTTGGAGATGAAAAGGAAGATCACAATTATTGGAAGAGGGACTCTCTGCGTGGAAGGATTGCCACATTTAAAAAATGTACTCACATTGATAGGTTAAAAGCCAACTTGGTAAGTATTAGTCATCTTTCTGATGATGGTTTATTAATTAATCACCAGTGATGAATGAAGGGTATTAATTAAGGAAGGTGAGTGCTTAGTGAGTGGTAGAAGATTAACAGATAATTGTTATATATTGTAAGTCATTACTTCTTGCAAATCAATCTCATATGATGGTAATATAAATCTTTGGCATCAAAAGTTGGACATGCCAACTATGATCTTATTAACAAGTTGAGCAAATTCGAGGCAGTGAGAGGCTTGACTATAATGACAATGATGACAAGACCGTGTGTAGTGCATATCAAATGGGTAAACAATCGAGAGTACCACACAAAAAGATTAGACATGTTACATCTTCTTACATATTGGAATTAATTCATATGGATTTGGTTGATCCAATATAACATGCTAGCATTGGTGGAATGAGGTATTTCTTGACATATGTTGATGAATATTCTAGATACATTTGGGTAGCTTTCTTGAAAGAAAAATCATATGCATTTAAGGCCTTTAGCTAGGAATTAAGAGCTTTTATATATAGATTATAAATAAGAAAAATATGATAGTGTTGAGGATACGATCAAACCATGGAAGGGAGTTTGAGAACGTAAGTTTCAACGATTTGTGACAAATATGGTATCATGCAAGGGTTTTCAGCACCTAAAACTCCATAACAAAATGGAATTGCAGAGACAAAGAATCAAACTCTTCAGGAAATAGCCAGATCTGGAAGAAAAATATCAATGAGATTTAAGCTGAAGCAATAAACACAACATGCTCCATATGCAATAGAGATCATCTTAGAAGTATCTTGAACAAGACATCCTATGAACTATGGAAGGGAGAGAAACGAGATATTAGCTACTTTCATGTATTTGGCAGCAGGTTTTACATTCTTAGAGATTGTGACAAACGTAGGAAATTTAAAAGTAAGAGTGATGAAGGCATATTTCTTGGATATTCAATCCATAGTAAGGAATATCAGGTGTTCAACTAAAGAACTAAGACAGTGATGGAATCTATACATGTTGTGGTAGATTATATGCATCAAATAATTGATAAAGTGGTGGAAGAAAATCTTCAAAACTAGCCTCACGAACTAGCACAAAAATGTAGTAAAGGAAGAACCAAAAAAATGCTCAAATTTACAGTTAGTTGCTGCCTGTAAAGAAATTGGTCAGACAGATGATCAGTTAGTTACTTTGGAGGAAGAAACCGACCAAGAACTTGACGCTGAAAGAATACTTTTGAATAATAAAGACTCAAGGAAAGATGATTTCTACAAAGATCCTCCATCACAAATCAGAAAAAAAAATCACCCTATTTAGAATATAATTGGTGAAGTTAGTGATAAAAGGAAAACAAGAGAAAGAAAAAGGATAGATTATCAGGAACTCACAGGGCTTTTATATTATACTTCTTCATTTGAGCCAAGGAATGTAAAAGAAGCATTACAAGATGAAATCTAGATAGCATTTATGTAAGAAGAGTTAATGCAGTTTACTGGAAATGATGTGTGGGAATTAATGCCAAGGCCATCGAATGTGAATGCAATGAAACAAAATGGGTATTTCGCAACAAAACCAATGACAAAGGCAATGTGACTAGAAATAAGGCAAGGTTAGTTGCTCAAAGATATTCTCAAATTGAAGGCATTGATTTTAATGAAACTTTTGCTCATATGGCAAGGCTCGAATCAATTAAACTTCCTTTAGCAATAGCTTGTATGGAAGAATTCAAACTCTACGAAATGGATGTAAAGAGTGCGTTCTTGAATAAGTTTCTACAAGAAGAATTTATGTTGAATAGCCAAAGGGATTTATTAATTCAATACATGTCGAACACG